>JAPWLS010002485.1:0-126239 GCA_028551675.1 Tineola bisselliella
GCATTCCCTGAAGAAACACGAGCGCAGACAAACGGTTAATCTTGGAGCTAATCTAAAGGAATTCTTATTTAGAACGGGAGATCACCTTCCAATAGTTTCCTTATTATTTATACCTTTAAAATTTGTGGATTTCCTAGAACTTAGAGGCGGTCATTAGATTATATTTAAGAAGCGATCTAATAAGCGATAAATTCGCATATAATTAACTAACATTTTGGTAATTTTTGATTTACTTTTTTTGTTGAAATAACTTTTTAAAAAACGTACTCAATACAGTACAGTAATGCCCCGCTTTACGCGAGGGATACGTTCCGGGAAAAACTGAAATTCCCGCGACCATAGAGAAGTTGATGACTACATTATGTTTATACGCACTCTTTCGCGTAATGCGGGGCAATTGAGCGCGAATTTTGAATTTCGCGTTATAGTGAAACCGCGCATAACGGGGTCGCGTAAAGCGGGGTCTTACTGTAACGAATAATCTACACAATAGCTCTCCTGTAAAATCGTGAGTTTATTGATCCTACCGTGTTATTAGGACTCTGGAATATGTATCATTACATCTATTTACTTTCAAAATAATTTAAAAATGGTTTTCATGTATCAACTCCTGGATTATTTTTCAGAGCAAATTATTGGAATAATGGCATTATTAGATAGCGCTGGAGCAACCTCGCTTTTGAATTATTTTGTTCGATTTTATAAAGCGAGAGATAATAAAGATAAAATGCTTCTATATATTTATAATTATAGGATAGTGCAGCTCAAGATAATTGAAGACAGTGTTAGTTTTAAGAGTTAAAGAAAATAACAATTGTATTAATTATATTATATTATAAATAAATTTGGATTTTATGACAATTACAACTAAAATTTTAAGAAAATAGTTATAATAAAAAACCTATTTTTAAAAATCGGATAAAAACACATAAAAACATAATTTTAATTCAACATTCGTATATGAAAGGTTAAAATGCTTCGCGTCTTCTGCAGGAACAATGAAAAATATTTATGAAGGAAATTTTCTCCAAGAGCTTGGTATAAATATGAATTTGGTGACGCTTCCTGCGATGATATTACGAAAGTTAACACGACTTGCTAAAGGCTTCATTTTCCACTTTTATTTGTGTTTATCTTACTACTATTAATAATATAATCTACTTGGGTGCTTTGTAAGTTGAAAAGGAATCTAATTGGAAAGTCACGTCCACTAAGAATTAAGACCAGATGATGGCCAGCTGCCAACTAATGTCCACTTGAAATAACAACGCCACCTGGTGGAGACTACACGTATCACGTATTTTCAATTGTCGTACGTGATTTGGCTTCACAATCTATGGTTTCGTTTCTAGACTTATTTAATTTTGTATATAGGTAATTGAATATGATTTTAAAATCAATAATATTAACCGAGTAGAGAAGCATTTGAAAGACTGGTTCTAGCACATCTTATGATGTCACAGTAGGTTTGTTTAGCTCCAGATGTCATTTATGTATTCTTTTTATTTCTTATTTTTATTATTTTGTTTATATTTATATATATGTATTTTTATGTATAAATATTTTTTGCTGTAGTTTCCAACTGACTATAGCTTCAGCTGTTTGGAATCATATTGATTCATTTCTATTGAAATGATCTCTGATACTTATTTAAATGCGAGCGAAGCCGCGGGTAAAAGCTAGTAATAAATAAATAAGTAAGGGATTTTTTCTTGTATTAGTCTAGCATATGACCACACTCTGTCTAATGTTAAACTAGAGTGTGGTCCTTGACGGACAAAACTGTTATCACAGACAGATGTCTACGTGTCCGCTTGAGTCTCATTATCCCAGTTACTTGCAAGCCGATCCTGAAACACTAGGTCACTTCACGGATGTGTTGCTTAGAAGTGATAGTACCATGGGGTGGTATACTGGGATAATAACCATGATTAATATAATAACATTACATTTTTTATCATAAAGAGACTTATCTTGCAAAACAAATGATAACGCTTAGACTTGTTCTTTATGCAGTACAGAATACCTTGAATGAATTCATTGGCATTTAAGTTCCCTTGTTAATTGGTTTTGACCTCGTTTTGTTCCTATAAAGTTTATATTTGCAAATAAACCATAACGGTTCACTCGGGAATAAAATTCGTGAACTAACATTGCTTATGCTAATCATTGTTAAAGACATGCATGCTACAAATCTTGTCACTGCCATCTATTAGTGATTCGTGGAACTATAATCATTGAGTATTTATATAAAAAACCCCAGTCTGATTACCAGGATTCCAGAAGCCAGCGACAGTAACATCATTGCTAGAACACATTCCATCTTTAAACATTTTATAATTATCACATTTCGATGCCATGTACATGTTTGGATTGTTAACTGTATCCATGTATAGAGTAACACAAGCTTTATGACTACATTTGGCTGCTTTTGGCATGAGAGGAGTACCACAATTTGGTTGTGAACCACCTTTATTAATGAAGAAATCTATGTCACCCAATACACTGGAAGTTCCTAACCCACCAGCATTACAGTGATACACTTCAACATATTCAGCTACTCCCGATCTTATTTGCTCTTGTGTTGCAGTCTTTGAGAAGCAAGGACCAGCTGGATCTAGTGCTGAAATTCTTGATATTTTAGCTCCAGTTTTTTCAGTGTACACCTCCCCTGCGTGAGCTAAAATTTGACTTCCTAGACTGTGTCCAATACAATGAATTTGAATGGGCTTTATTCCTTTCTTTGTCAGTAATGTTAGCATTTCTCCTATAGCTTTCCCTAGATAATAGACAAATTTAACGGATCGCTCATAACTTTTGATATTGCCTTCTTTATTGTTCGTGTAAGGAGAATGGTCTATGATTATTAAATAGCTATTGGGATGGGTTTTAAATGCTTCTCTGACTTTTTCTTCGGTATTCTTGTGTATTGCAGACTTGTATCCTGGTACGAAAATAATGAATTTTCGACGCTTCTCAAGATTGTTGATATGAAACAATCCTTCAGCATAGCTTATTGGTAATATTTGGTAGTATTCTTTGGAGAAATCGTAAAAATGGATTGTGATCTGACTCACGTCTAAGTCTAAACTTCTATCATGAACACCTGAAAGAAAATTACGTCACGTATTATCTGCATTATTCTGTGGTTAGTCAGATGCAGTACTTTTTTAACGTTTTTATACAGAATATAAACATTTAAGCGAAAGTAAAGTAGTAATCCAGGTATAATGGATCACATTAACTCAAAATCAGATGAAGTGTATGACATGCATTTAGAATAAAATCGACTATAACGTTTCTGAAGTAGCTTAAAGAAGATTCCAAGTTGAATTTGTCATGTCAAATGAAGTATCACCGGAATAGAATATTTTTTATAAACTCACATTTAATCAATTTAGAATTCAAAGCCAATTGGAATGGTCCATATTTCTCCAAGTCAGCTCTAGCCAATGCGTCCTTAATGATAAATAAACTCACAATGTATATTAGAGCAATATTTATAAACATTTTAAATAACTGTTTTAATACTCATTTCTAACTAAACTGACATTGTAGTTGAGAGGAACAATAAAAAGTACATGAGTCATGTTTTGTATGTATAGACCGTACATGGGTTTTTTAATTCACGTATAACGTTTTTACAATTAAGAGAGTTGCTTTATTAGAGTAAATATCTCAACAAAGACTATTTCTTTTGTTTTATTTTTATTGTTTTTTAATTTGATTCTGTTCAATAATGGCCAATTACAATGATTATAACCTAGTATGGGACCATTGGATACATATATTTAGGTACATCTTCAACTTCATTGTAAAACCTAAAATAATAATAATTAATTAATTAATATTTAGTTCGGTTGTGAATAGAACCCGAGACTTCGTTGCCATATTAATCGCTTAAATCTTGTTTTCGTTTCGATTGATGAGATGCTATGCTCCAAGTCTAGTTTATGAATGTGGTCCCTAAACTAATTCACCTTAGCAACAAGCCAATGACATTGCTGAATCACGAATTTTAACCAATCAAAAACATTTGACGATGCTACTACGTATGTTTATTCCAATGTGTACAATTTGATAATGTCCGCTTGTTTGTTTCCGTTTGTTTCTACAAAGTTTTCCCCGTTCAGCCTTCACTTAACACGTTCTTTACTATTATGTATTGTATTTTATAATCTGGGGGGCTACTCAGGCATATCCGAAGTTTCGTGATACGGCCGTCACCTCTGTAGCTTACGTGAATTTTGACATATAAGCCCGTAAAAATTCCTGTCAAATATCCGTAAAATAAGCATCATGTGGCCTATCTGTCGTAACATCGCTGTCAAATCCGTAATTTCGTGAATGATTACGTAAGTGTTCCTGAGGAGGAAACGTCCGTATTTTCGTCCGAAGTGCGCCTGTGTAGCCCCCCTGAACAGAGCACATTTGTTTCTTCAAGTGTTGTACGCGAACATCTGTCTATGGTAACAGTTGTCTCACTCATGGACTACACCAGTAGCATAGCTAGGTAACCAAAAGCCCTAGGGCAAAAAATAAACTAAGACCCCAACTAAACTATATACCAAACTAAGAATACAGGAGAGTTTCCCGCAAGTTTCAAACAAAGATATTCGAGGCTTGTTGGGAATTCACCTGTATTTTTTAAATAAGTTGCCATTATTAAAGTCGCATTCCTGGTTTCCGGTTTATTTATATTCCGAATGCGGGAAAAAAATTCACTAGTTCAATTTATAGTTTGTACGCCAGGGTCCGAGGGGCTCCCACGGCCATGAGCGTAGCCAGCCATGGGCTCAGGATGGGGCAGCAGTCTAAAATGATATGTAACTAGCAAACTATTTACCCCGGTTAATTTGTGTCAACTGGCGACTGTCGAGTGTGAACTTTCTTACGGATATTAAGTATTGTAGTTAGTACCAAGATAATTAAGTTTTTTGGGTTTGATTAAGTACCTTACAGGTCAGAGCCAGGGTGGGGCAAGCTTAGTAGGTATGTTACTGGACTACACTCTAGCTTAACATCAGAAGGAGTATCGTCATATGTTAGACTACTATTAAAAATAGATTGCAAAAATACATTTTCAAACTGCAAGCGGTCGCGAACATCTGTGTGTAATTGTATTTATATGTTTGTAATGTGATCTTCCAGCAGTTTCTACTCTAAACCCCAACGTAACAAGACACTTGGAAAATGTTTTACTGAGATTGGATTTTCAACAAGATACGGAAACCTAGATACGAGTATATACACCTAATAACCTCACGGCTTTTCTATCTTCTCATAAATATACTTCTATTAAGAGTACTACTTTGACAAGCACACAATTGACCACATCGAATTTAAACTAACCGTAAGTAATTGAAACAAAAAATAAAACTTAATTTCACAGTGTTGAATCTCTAGGACCCAACAAAGCGGTAAATGTCAGAGTTAATGTTTTACAAGCATGAAATGAGAGACTTAAAAAATGGACTTGACTTAGGCTTAATCCAGTTATGTATAAACAGATAATAATATATTATTTATAAGTTGGCAATTCTTCATATTATGCTTTAGAAATTTCTAGTTCTTTTTTTAAATTTGAATAAAGAATACGATTGGTATTTTATTATAGTAGTTTAATTGCATTAGTATAACCTAAATGTGTATTATTTTGTATTCATTTATTTTATTATACTAATTATGAAAGAAACAAAACTCAAAATCCGACGAACTATTCGATCGTTAGAGCGTTAGTCAATAAACTCGATCAACTGCATAAAATATATTAGTAATTCATCCGATTTTTTTAAAGGGTCAAATCTTACAGGTCAAAATTTACACCTAACCCTAGCTTTAAACTGCTCGTGTAAATTATAATTACAGTTGCTACCTTTCCCAATTTTTTGTACATTTTTTCAACATAATACCTCCCATGGCTGCAGGCTTGTTCGCTATAAAATATGACGTTTCAGATTTTTGGCACGCGTTAGGAATTTGCTGAAACTGGGGGGCTACTCAGGCATATCAGAAGTTTTTGAATAATCATTGAGTGGCCTATCCGTTGTGACGTCGCTGTCATATCCATAATTTCGTGAATGATTACGTAAGTATTCCTGAGTAGGAAACGTCCGTATTTTCGTACGAAGTGCGCCTGAGTAGCCCCCCCCAGGTTATTTTTTAATATTTAATTTCCTTAAATATATATTGATTTTCATAACAAGGTAAGCATAGTAGAGGGTATTATTGTTATTGATATCTTGTAGCCTTTGTATATTTATTTATTTATAAAGCCTACCTACAAAATTATAATACATTAAAACTACATATTATAAAAATGGCTACTATTATATAAACTAAATGAAATTTTAATTATAGGATAGGACGGCATGCTCAAGGTGATAAAGGGATAGATACTACACTTCTAATAAAATTACGAAAATACATAAAAATAAAAAACAAGAACCAAATAGATGTAAGGAAGAGTGGAGAAAAAAAAACTTTCTTCTGTCATCCTTCTTGTCTGTTCTTCTATCGTTTTCTATTTTGCATTTCTTGCATATTTTTGTTTCTCTTAAAATATAAGCAAGACTTTGTGGGTAGACTTGAAAACCTGTGTGTCTAAAACCAGCTATCTACTGTTTTTTGTGTGAGTGCTACCTCAATACATCCTTATTCTCTGAAACCGAGTTGTTTTACTTAGAAATCTACTCAAATATCAATTTAATTAGCTCTGTTTTGTGTTTTGTTATTATTATTATTATTATTCTTTTACATATAAAGTGAATGAATGAAATGAAAATCGTTTATTAGCATAGGCACTAAAGGCGTGCGCTTGCTCATCGTTAGACTCTACCATGACTTCGGAAAGGCATATGACGAGAAGAAGACCACAAGAAACTCGCCAATCATAGCCTGTACATAAAATAATTAACAAAAAAAACTGAATTTTCATTCAGAAAAAGTAAATAACAATTCATGTCACATGCAGTATGTGCATCGTTTTGGACTACAGCTTAGTTTCACCTAACATAGTCCACACTTTTCATTTCAATTGTGTTCTATTTTGCTCGCCTTAGTTATAAATATATGTAGGTACCTACCTACCTTAGATACCGTCACAATGCATTGCGATAATTATATTTTTAATCCATTTTAATCTACAATATTATTTCACATAGTGTCTCTAAACCTTAGATACAAAACCGGTAATAGAAATTTCGAGATCAAACTAAAGTTATACAATCAATCAATCGTCTAACGAAATGGTATGCTGACATCAAAGAGCCTATTGCTAACTATCTTAAAAGTTATTTAATTAAATTGGTTTCAACAAATACCTTTGATATCGAGTTGCGGTCTAGGAACTCGGGTATCTTCATTCTGCGTTATTTCAATTCAAATTTGTCTAAATTAATTTAATATGTAAGATAAATTTATTGAAATATACATTTAAATAATAACAAAAATATAAAGGTTATCAAAGGATATTATTTAAAATTATTTTGCTTATAATTCCCGCTACAACATTCAACAACTTGTCTCGATGCGTTTCGCCACTTCACGTGTTGGTGGAGGTTATTTTTCTTCATCGACCTAATGTAGCGGGAATTATAAGCAATATAATTTTAAATAATTTCCTTTGATATGGATTTCCGCAAAGTAACGCCTGAAACAATTAATTATGAAGGTTATCTACATTCTAAATAGAATTATTTAAAAAGTATCGCTTCCAGTCAGTGTTTCTTAATCTTTTAGTAACCATTTGACAAAATTTCTATCTCGCCATGAACCACCAACTGTTTCGTAGCAATGTACAATAAATAAAACACGCATAAAATTATATGAAATCATACTTATTAATTTTTAACGGAAGTATTATATCATTGTAGAAATTATAAACTATTATATTAGTACAGTACTATAGTTAAAATGGCTTCGCAGGCAACAGGTTGCTTCCAGGGACCACCAGTGGACCATGGGTTAAGAATCACTACTTTAGCGTAAAAGTAGTCTTGTTTTGTAGTCCCTGCCAAGACCTCTATTTAGTGGTACCTGTCTCGATACGAAGAAGGTCCCTAATTGCTTAAAGTTTGACAATTCAAGTATTTACGTCCAATATACAATATTCGTATTGAACAGTTTTCCTTGTTGATATTGATAATTTAAACATATTTAAAAATAATCTTAACATACTTTTAATAAACAAATCCTACTATTCAATTTGTGAATTTATGAATGACATTTTGTAAGTTTAAATTTAATTTGACATTATTTAGCATTTAAGGTTGACATTTCTATTATAGTAAAATTTAATTGTATGAATTATTTGCATGCCATATACATTGTGTAAAATATGTGATACTACTAACATTATTTTAAGTCCTATGTTACTAACCATATTTATGGCAAATAAATGAATTTGAATTTGTCAGCTATAATTTGTTCTTAAAAAGAAAATATACAAAATCGTGTAAACCTTGTCCTAAGATTTCTGAAGAGCACGAAAACAATTTTTGAAAATTAAATCTACACCGGGTTTTGGCAGTGGTAGGGTTGACAAGCAACTTGGGTCGACCGCTATGTTGAAATCCATTTAAACAGAGAAAGGTCACGACAAATCTTCTAACCGTAGAACTTTTGTAGGGTAGTATTAAAAATAATTATATTAAGTCTACGAATTAGTTAATTACAAAGAAAAATATAAGATAAATATATAGTAATAAAACATATAAAGTCGGATATAGACTCCTATTCGTAGTAAGTTTTGTCTAAAGCAGCGGTTCTCAAACTTTTTTGGCGAAGGAAAAAGCCTTAATATAATTATAAAAAACCGATTTATATGTATTTATGAATAATCATATTGCAATGTAATATTTAGTTGGAATATTTAGATGTAACCTTATAATCTCCCTTTGGTAGGTATTTTTTGCAGTATTTTAGTCCTAGGGTTCGCGGAACACAACTTTGAGAATGGCTGGTCTAAAGGAAATATTAGTCATCTTAATGAATTCCCCGCTTTCTCTTATTTTCATTTTGGGAGAAAACAAACAATGATGTTTTGTTTACAAATTATGCGGCGCAGTTTATTTATCTAATGAAATAATGGCATTTCTGCCCTCGCAATTTCGAGTTATTATTATTTATTAGATAATCTAAAATAAATATAAGTATTATTTGCATTTACCTCCAATATTTAGACTAAATAATGCTTGTTTTATTTAATATAGAGGTATTTATTGCTAAAAAAAAACAAAAGAACTGTCATTTGTTCAAAATAAATTCTAATATTTAATGAATTTAAACAGTTTATTACTAAAATGATATATTTTCCTTGTATTATGACATTTATTAAATATCCACAATGTCCGTAAAGTCAGTGGCTTAGACGTGACTATTACGACAGGAAGCACGTCCGATCGCCATGACAGCACAAGATTAAATGTCAGAAAAGCGACCGGGCGCCCCTAGCGGAAGATACGTGTAACTTGACTCGTACAATTTTAAATCTACCCTACATTTTTCTTTACATTGCTCTTGTATTTAGCTTATCCTAAAGCAATTATAACTTTTAATATAGTGATAAGCACATAAAATAATCGACTGTTGGTTATAATTTCTAATTTGCTATTTATGATTTATAGAAAGAACTGTTACTACAAAAAAATGTCTGCATATAGAAGCCTCCGCTATCCCGGCTTGTAAATGTTTTATATGAAAATATTTTAATACCATTAATTCCTTTAACAACAACAAACAGCAGTGTACGCAAAATCCAAGCGAAGTTTGTTAAACAGTACTTTCGTGGTACATAGTCGAAAGCAAGACACGTCCCGATTTAAGCTCTTTTACGTGATCAAACCACTCTAGTCTTCTCACAACAGATATCGTGTGTTTGCCGTCGCAGAAAGATGATAATAGTTGGTAGTTTTAAAAAGCTTTGCAACTTGACAGCACAAAAGGATTTTTATATAATATATTCGATGTTATTTTGCTTCTTTTTAAATATCTTTTATTTTATATCTAGTGTCAAGAGAGAGATGTCATTTGTTTTTATTTTGTTATAATTTCTTCTTCTATTATTAATGGCTTCAGATGTCTATTAAAGACAATTCTGCCAATGTCGAGTATACGGGCAGCAGCCCAATAGGAAATTATAAAATTTTAATTCACACGTAAATCCTCATGTCATAAAAAAAACATGTCACCTCTCTTATAATTTCTTATTGGGCTGTTGCCCGAATACTCGACATTGGCAGAATTGTCTTTAATAGATATCTGACGCTATTAATAAAAGAATATGAAGAATATGTTATTAAACTATTTTTTTTTTAAAGAATTTAATTCAGATTCCCGAATAATATCAAACATTTTTATAGGTTTAACACGTTCACGCCGCCGGTGGTATGTATTCGATGGTACTATTAGACGCTGAAAATTTAACGTATTTTTAATTACAATTATAATTAGTAACATATCATTAACATAATGCGTACCACCGTTGGTACACGCCGGCGAGAACGTGTTAAGGAGACAACTGGTATCCCGAAACACAAGCCCAAGACCTGGTTAGGGCTCCAAAGTAACACATTACAAAAGCAATATTGTTATAATAGAAAAAGACGTCCGAATTTATTATTGCTATATGTTTTTAATTAAACATAATTAAAAACAAACGTCATTTCAGAATTAATTTACTCCCGCAGCACTAAAACAGAGCAATTCGTGCAGACAACTGCAATACATCTAAGATCTCATTACACAATGAATAAGTTCACACGTGTTTACTAAACATGAACATTTCGAATTTAATCTAAACCTTAAACAGATTGAATTAAAGGTGATAATAGTTTATGCAAAGTTTTAATTTGTATAGCTTTATTTGTTTTTCGCGGTTTGAAAGGAAGCATTGTGTAGTAATGGTTCTATATTTCGTTTTATATATATAGTATACTAGCTTTTACCCGCGGCTTCGCTCGCATTTAAGTCATTAAATAAGTATCAGAGATCATTTCATTAGAAACGAATCAATATGATTCATTCAAACAGCTGAAACTATAGTCAGTTGGAAAGTATAGTAAAAAATATAATTTTTTTTAAATAAAAAGTGTCCTATGTTACTTCCAAAAATATGTGTACAAAGTTTCATGATGATCATTTAAGTAGTTGTTGCGTGAATACGTAACAAACAAACTAACATTCGAATTTATATACTAGGGAGGATAGTATAGAAGTATATTACTAGATAGCCAAAAATGTATTGTAATCTTTATAGATAACTTAATTAAAAACTGAAAATGAAATAGATTATATTTAATACTAAATAATGATGAAACGTCGAGACAGCGGATTAACATTGGATAACCTAAGTAAACTTAATTTGAGTCAATTAGCAAAGGACCTCGACCCTTCACAGTGCTTAAACAGATGAAACGCTATGAAACTATGCCTAGATTTTCAACGTCTAAATTAACTTTAAATTCTTACTAGCGATTTAAGTTATTACCTCACGCCCATACTGTTATCGGGGTAGGCAGAGACCATACATAGACTGTTAGTGATCTCTCACTCCATATATCTTTCATTATTCTAAACTGATCAATCTGATCTTACAAGGGCACTCTCTTCCTATTCCACCATCTACTTTAGCATATAATTGTTTCATTTTATTATTAATATAAATTTATACTAGCTTCTACCTTCGGCTTCGCTCGCATTGAAGTCATTAAATAAGTACCAGTAAGATCTAAAATAATAAAGTGGCATCTAACCACAAAAATGACACCTAACCTCAAAAATTCAAGTAGTTTTATACTACATATATAAAAATGACAGACGAAAATAAAAATAAATATAGAAAAATTCCAAACAGCTGAAACTATAGTCAATTGGAAACTATAGTAAAAAATAATATTTTTTAAATAAAAAGTATCCTATGTTACTTCTAGTACCTCTAAAAATATATGTACAAAGTTTCATGATGATCGGTTAAGTAGTTGTTGCGTGAAAACGTAACAAACAAACTCACATTCACATTTATAATATTAGTAGGGATTTATATAAAACTTTTTTGCACTTATTACAATTACAATTATCTACCAGTTGACCTTTAGGTCCAGCAGAAAGGTTGCATACAAAAGGAATAGATGCAGATCAAAACTAACATTAAAAATAATAATAATAAATAAGAAAAAATGAATTGAATTCGTGTATTGATTATCTTTTAAAAAATATAACTTAAATAAATTTTAGATTAATGACATAATTATTTAGTATATTTATATTATTATATTATATTCAATAGTGTAATTATTTATTAATAATCCAAATTATTTGTGTATTGTTTTGTATTTATTTTATTTATAATATCACCGCTCATATCTCTCAAAGGCTTCTAGCAGAAAATGTGATTTTGTGATTTTGGTACAATAAAGAATTTATTATTATTATTAGATTGTAGCCAAGTGATCGGTATTGCCTAGTGTGGTCATTGGAAATCTCGTTGTAAATTTTAAATTATATTTTTTAGAAAAGGCATTGAAGTATAACTGTAAAACACGCCAGACGAACGAAATTATTCAAAATAAATTCTATAAGGTAAATCGCATAGTCGTTTAAACTATTTTTTTTAATACAAAACAAACAAATAACAATAAAGATGGAAATCTATTTTAAATTTAGCGAGCAACAGAATGGTTCGATTATTTCTGTTTTAGTAGCACTTTGTAGATGGCATTGCGGCTTGGATATTTATGTAACGCCTGAATAAAGGTTCAAATACATCTCTCAGTTTTAAAATATATCTTAATATATCAAAGGATTAAATGAAGCATTGGATACTGTATATTTTGTTTACGATAATTGTAAAGAAATAGATTATTTACTTTATACGCGATACATGTATACCATACTAGCTTTTACCCGCGGCTTCGCTCGCATTTAAGTCATTAAATAAGTATCAGAGATTATTTCAATAGAAATGAATCAATATTTTTCCAAACAGCTGAAACTATAAGTAGTCAGTTGGAAAGTATAGTAAAATATATAAGAGACTATGTTACTTCTAGTACCTCCAAAAATATGTGTACAAAGTTTCGTGATGATCAGTTAAGTAGTTGTTGCGTGAAAACGTAACAAACTCACATTCACATTTATAATATTAGTAGGGATGTGTTCTTTGTACCAGCAGTTGAAGGTGTTATTAAATAAAGACAAGTTACTCGTAAGTGATCGTCTGATTTTGACGTAGGTATATACTAAATTTATTTACAGTATTTAATTACTATAATATTTAATTGTTATCGTCTTAGATAATAATGAGATTTCACACTAATCATCTTAGGACTGATATTAGATCCTATTGACATAACATAACTTGTGTCAAAATAGAATTCCATGTATTTAATATATTTAAGAAATCAAATACACAATTTAAAATGGCATGGTAATGTAGTATGCATTCAAGTGATGTAAATGCGGCATAAGATCTTGTCTGAGACGTACATCCCCGCATTAGCTGAATGCAAGAATACGTCATGCAGCTGAAGAATTTATCGCGTACATTTGTGAAGTAAACGCCTGGAAGCACACGTAACTGTGCTTTCCTCTTTTAAAACCTCTGCTAGTTTCATGCTTAGAACGATTTTGATTTTTCCTTTTGACTTTATTTCTTTTATAATTTACTAGCTGTTGCCAGCGACTTCGTTCGCGTAGTAATGAAGATATAAAGTACTATGAAGTTTAAATTTTAACGTGAAAAAGCAGTTATTGTGACATAACTGTAATAGTTAGAAATATGGTATCGCAGACTTTTATGTAGATATTGATGTCCTCTATAAAACTGTAGTACATCACTTTACTCTATTGTCAATAATTTCCGTAGCATACGGAATATAATGATTTTTGTATTTTTTCACATTTTGAGTTACATTACCGTGTTTTTGAAAATAATCTATAACCTATGTCCGTCAGGATAATGTAGGATTCTAATGGTAAAAGAATTTTTCAAATTTGTCCAGTAGCTTCGGAGCCTATTCAATATATACAAACAAACAATTAAATGTTTTCTCTTTGTATATTAGTATAGACATATATTATTACTATTGAAGCTACCGTAATCACGGCGAGGTGACATCAAAATCAACTTTCAATATTTCTGATAAATCTCAAATAGACCGTTGATACACAAACAACGACTAATATCGTTAATATATGATGAATAAATAATACAAAATTTAATATCAAATACTCATAAGCCGTAGGCTATAATATACATGCTAATGTTTTAGGGGCCTACCATGACACTTTGGTCGAGTGATCAAAAATGAATCTATATATATAAAACTCAAAGGTGACTGACTGACATAGTGATCTATCAACGCACAGCCCAAACCACTGGACGGATCGGGCTGAAATTTGGCATGCAGGTAGATGTTATGACGTAGGCATCCGCTAAGAAAGGATTTTGATCAATTCTACCCCCAAGGGGATAAAATAGGGGATGAAAGTTTGTATAAATCTTATTAGATTTATTTCATTCATTATTACGCAGACGTAGTTGCGGGCAACAGCTAGTACACTATATGAGTCGTACAATATTAAACGTATCCATTGAATTTGTTGCTACCTGGACCTACATTATAGATAAATAAGCCATTTATAGACATACTAATTTTATATAGCAAATCAGTTATATGACAATATCGATGAATGTCTCAGGAACTCATAGGGATCGATATTATCATTTAATAACGTCAAAAATTTGTAAAATCACTTCACGAAATTTCAAAAGGCTGTTAAACACGAATAGGCGCCTAAAGGTGCATGATCTGTATGTCATTTTGTTCATCGTGTATGGTGCAATAGCTCATGTAAGCACCGGCCCTTCAGTTACATTTAATTTCAAATAAATGTACTTAATGTATTTTCTCCCATACAAAAAATAATAAATATTTTTTTTCTTCCTCATGGTTCTATCCATAGACACCATACTTAATACCAGAGACATACCTGTGGCGGTCGTTCTACAAGCCGAAAATACTTATTTAAAAAGATTTGAGGTTTTGACGTTTAGTCTGTCAGTGTCATCTTTCTTGTTTCTTCTTGTCTTTTTATTGCCACAATGCATTGTGATAATTATATATTTTAATCCGCACTATTATTTCACACAAGTTTCGCTAAAAGTGGTGACCCAACGACTTTCGAACAACGCAACCAGAAAATAACCTTATTGGTGAAGTTATGAAGCTAACGGCAAATTTTGAGCTCGGCATATGTAGACATTCTAAGAACCCTTGGTCGTCATCTAATATACGGTGATTACAGGGCGCTTAATGTCGCTACAATGCCTAACAGAATCAGCTCTTCACAACATGGCCAATGAAAAGTATCAAAACACATAAGAAGCGGAATCGGCAGTTAAGATCCTGTGCCTTGCAAATTTTCTCATGTATTTTTGGATATTGTTGGACCTCTTCCACCATCCAATCATTATACATGTTATTAAATATTATTAATCGCTTTACTAGCTGGCCAGAAGACTCTGCCGGACATGGAAACCTTCGCTTTCAAACTTAGAGAACATGTTCGTGTACTTAAGTCAGTTAATGCAAAACATCATTCAACTCAAAATGCTGCTTTCTTTCATCCAGAACATCAAAACGTAGCATGCCTTTGTTCATCAAGAAAACATCATGTGTTAAGTATTTTCAAGACAGTAACAACATATCAATGGCCGCAGAATACGCTTTCCGGATATAAATTCTTCTGAATTTACCGAGAGGGGAGTACTTGTGGCGGTCGATTCTACAAGCCGAAAATACTTATTTAAGAAGATTTGAGGTTTTGACGTTTAGTCTGTCAGTGTCATCTTTCTTGTTTCTTCTTGTCTTTCTATTGCCACAATGCATTGTAATAATTATATTTTTAATCCTTTTTAATCCACTTTATTATTTCACATCAGTTTCGCTAAATACCAATTTTTTTTTTTCGTTTGATATTTGCCTTACTTTTATTAAAACGGTCATAATAGACCCAACTGAGACCAGTAAAAGAGCTAGCGAGCTAACCCATGATTAGATTAGCTGTGTGCGAACAAATGTGAACTGACTTAATGAATAATTTCGCAAATATACATCTACATGCTTACTGAGATCAATAATACATACATATGTATCGTAAAATATATTGTTGTTCATAAATTATTATAATATTCGTCGTAATAAAAAATAATAATTGTATTTACACAAAAGTATTATAATTGTTTTTTTTTAATTACTTAATATCTGCGCACACATATGAATTTAGTACACCTGCAAGCTATATGAGGGCGCGCACGGCGTCTTTCAACGAGTCCTCCATTCAATCGCTCAACAGAGCAGAGAAAATACTCATTTGGAAATGTGAGTACTTATATCTAATATTAATAATAATTCAGTAATTTACAAAAATGACAATAAATAATGATTCTAAAAACGCATTTTACTTTCATGAAAGATAAAACGCTTAAAGGTATTTTGAACTGTGATCAACTGATCATTACTTAAGTGCATTTTATTCCACTTTATGCAGTAATAATTATTTACTAATAAATAATAAACCTTCAAACACGACAACCATTAGACAGTAATCAAAATAAAATTGTAATATGTTGCATATATTTATTTATATATCACCAATTTAAACATTAATTTACATTTTTTACTTTTTGTTATTTATATTTTAATAAGTAACAATTGAAACGATTTCTTATAAATGCTTGTAACAGAACGTAATGACAGCTAAGTGATAGTAGACAGTTGCAATGAATTATTATCATTGGTCAAAAATCACGTTAACAATTTTTCAAGCATGTGATTGGTCTATTTTGTTTCGTACGGCTGAGTGACATTTGGACTATTAAACTCTACTCAATGAACCTATGCTTGAGCTACGCAAATCTGAATACATACTTTAATATTAGATATAGATATCGAATGTAATACAATAAAGAATACAATGTAAGCTGTAATTAAATTACGATTTCAACTTTGGAATCGTCCTATTTATATAATATATTACGTAAAAAGATTACAAATTTTAATAGCATAAATTCAAGGGGCGTATTTATCTCCTTGCGGTTAGGTTTAAACATAATGCAAATGTTTTTAAACCCTTATAATCGTCGGGTATCGATTTAACGTTCAACCCCGAAAAGGGTTTAACCGCAACACGCTTAAACCTAACGTATTAAATTCAGAATACTCGACGATTTTTCATTCTGACTTCATGCAAAAGTCCACAGTGAAATATTTACAACTTTTTTGGGGTTAAAGTTACTTTTTACGTTCTTTGGATGTTTTGTGAAGCGAATGGCTTTTCGAATACTGGTAACTCGACTAGGCCGCAATCGCTTGTCTGTACATAAAAATAAAAAATAAAGATGGCGGTTTTTCAAACCTACCCGTAATTATAAAATATATATAATATATATATATATATATATATATACATTGTTTTGTTATGTATTGTGTATTTAACATGTTACATTAATTTGAGTTATATTATAGTTAAGTTATATTAAGAAACATATAACGAATGTGCAGCGCCAAGACAAACCAACACTGGTTTTTGGCGCCAAAGCAACAATTTGTAAAAATTTATTTTAAAAATAAACGTTTTAATAATTATTTCTGTCCTTATCTCCTAATAAAAGCCTAAAGATATATAAATTTCAAAATTAATGTCTTTAATATGGTTTAAATTATGAGGTAAAATTAATTATTCATAAGAGCGTATAATGACGCTTAATTAAATCTTAGCGTGTTGTTATTTTAGCTATAAATCGATCTCATGGGAGGCTGGGGCACAATTTGTCGGTTCGCTGGCGACACCATGACCGACTGCTTTATTCTCAACTTTTATCACTATATAGTGTGTAATGTAGGTTTAGTAAGCGCCACCTACCCGTCACTGGCGGAAATATTCAAATATTACGATAGTTGTATTGAATAATCGTAATATGTTAATCTATGGTAAAAATTATGATTGTGTGATACTGTTTGGGTTAGCGCCATCTACTAGTCGCGAGTGAAGATGCTATTATTCTTTTTTTAAAATACACGTGTAAATAAATAATATTAAAACAATTGAAAGCTTAAATTTGTTTTTATCAAAAGCGTAATTTCGTGTTATATAAGTAAAATGTAAATGTTTTAAATCGAAATTTGAACAAGAATCAGGTGGTATCGCTGAAAGAGTATTTTCCAGTTGGTGACTTATTTGATTTGCTTCATGAAGCACGTGTGGTGGTTATAAATATTTTTATTTAATATCACTTTTTTTTAATTTCGTCCTTTTAACATTAACACTTATGTATAAATTCCTTTATATATATATTCCTCGTCATAGCATTATATATTTTTAAATTATTTAATCGTAACCGGTGTTAAGGCCGACGACGAGTGACTCCTTTACTCTACGCAATAATTACTGTTGTATCAATATTTGATTTCATCTTAAAAGGATTTTGACCGCGCACCTACTAGAGGGGACTAGGGTATTGATTGTACAAAAGCGCTACACGGGCTAGAGTCGCCTCTGCTTAAAGCACTATATTTCATAACTTATAAAGAAACTGTGCGTTTATTAACAAATTAAAAACTTCTTAAATCCTTATCAATATTATAATTTATATTTCTTGAGTTAGATATGAATTACAATGTGGACTTAAAAGTAAAACGTAATATTTCTTTTTAAAAAAAAAACAATTGAAAAACGGACAGCTCGTTTGACCGCCAAAATTAGGTTTAGTCATCGAATTGTCCCAACAAAAACATTTTTTTTTTAAACCGTTTTAATAACATCTCATTTCGTTGTGACTTTCTGTATATGTGTTATTTATTATTAAAATTATAATCTTCAATATCATATGAGGTTAATAGTGTTAACCGTGATACAGCATGTTTCTGTTTAAAAATAATATTTTTCATGTATCTAATTACTTTTTTTTACTTTGTTTAATTCAATACCAAACTGCAATACAATAATAAATATACCACAATGCTAGTTGACAAGAAAAAAGAAGGAACAAACATGACAGAACTAACCTAAAATTTTCTTAAATAAATATTCTTAATTTGAAGAGGCAACTGCCACAGATATCTTCGTATATTATGCGTAGTTATGCCGTTTCCGAATCAGTCAATAAACATGTCCGTAACACGAAATGGAAAAAGAGGGTCTTCATATTCGTGATATATTGCCAATGAGCGTTATATATTTATTAAGTATAGACAGTAACTTAGTTTAGTACCTCTTTTGAATGAATGAAATGAATGAACGAAAATAGCTTATTAGTAGAGATGTGCCGATTATGACTTTGGCCGACTAGCCGACTAGCCGATTAGTCGGTTGTAAATAAGCCGACTAGTCGGCCGACTAATCGGCCAAGCCGATTACGGTTTAGGGAATTCCCGTGACGCTTCGTTTACAGCTGATTCGTTGCAATTTCAGTCACTACTGACATGTGGACAAATATAAATAACATAAAAAGTTTTTTGAGTTTTACAGCTCACTAGTTTGACGATAGTTTCAAATATCATCACGCAGTATGTCATTAAATATAATTTGTTGATTTGTTTTTTAATTAAGATACTAATTTTGTTTGATAAATGTCATCAATATATTTTCTTTACAAGGAAGTAACACATACATTTTATTGAGAAATAGACACAAAGTAAGAAGCCGGATAGTCGGCTTTACCGACTAGTGGCCGACTAGTCGGAACATCTCTACTTATTAGCATAGGCACTAAGTATGTTCTTGCTCATGGTTAGACTCTACAATGACTCGGACTCTACAATATCTTTCATTTCATGCTGTGCTTCTCTTAATAAATTTAAACTTTCTTTATTTCTTATCACTTTATTACTTATATTTTAGAAATTAAATATGAATTACAAATGTGAACTTAAAAATAAAAACGTAATATTTCTTAAACAAAAAATAATTCAAAAACAAATGAACAACTGACAGCCCGTTTGAGCGCCAAAATTATCTTAGGCTTAGACATCGAATTCCGTTCGAACACGTACATTAATCAAAATGTAGTTTATTTATTTAAAATTTCCGAGGTCATACATAAACAATGACTTGATCTCAAACTCCCAAGATAACTGCTACTAAATTTCAGGTAATAGACCACATAAACATATAAAACGTAGACCTGAAATATTTACTTTTATAAATAACCTAATATTTATATCGACTGGGAATTGAATCCAGACCCTTATGTGAGGGCGTTAAAGAGTTGAATTTTTGGAAATATTATTAATCAGTGTGGAGGTGGAGTAATTTTAATTTTAATTCTTGTAAATTATGTGATTTATGAATTGTTATTTACTTTTTATCTGAAT
Source organism: Tineola bisselliella (assembly GCA_028551675.1). Classification (NCBI taxonomy): domain Eukaryota; kingdom Metazoa; phylum Arthropoda; class Insecta; order Lepidoptera; family Tineidae; genus Tineola; species Tineola bisselliella. Next base: position 20,376 of record JAPWLS010002485.1, read on the forward strand.
TAAAATTCACTTTTTTTTGTTAATTACTTAATATACAGGCTATGATTGGCAAGCTTCTTGTGATCGCCTTCTCGTCATACGCCTTTCCGAAGCCATTGTAGCCTTTACTGGCTATGTTAATAAACGATTTTCATTTCATTTCAATTGTAATTTCCCAGAATTCCTTTATGACCTCAATCCCACTCTAAAGGGTCATGAAACTAAGAAATATTTCTCAAGGGTGTGTTATTTGTCACCAAGAGATATAAAGGCCCTATTCGTCTTTCTTATTCTGAATATCTTTATCTGGGCACATAAATTGTACGTGATACGTCACGACAAATAGCCTCATATTTAAACCTGAGAGATCTGAGTGATCACTCCCCTTGACGAAATTGTGTGAAAGGTCCTCAGGGAAATAACGCTGAAATATTTGTTTGGAAGTTATAATTTTGTCTTATACTATACATAACTTTCGCTTGGTACGTATGTATGTATATAACTTCGTTGTATCTATACTTATTTATCTATATTTATCTATTCAACATAATATTTAATATAATAAGGATCTCACAATGCCTACTTAGATTGTTTATGAGAAAAAGTAAAAATATTAGCAATAATATTTAAAAAATTGATTGAAACCTTTAACAGTAAATGAAATTTAGTTTATTACTTGAAATTGTATTATTATTATTATTGTATTATAATATTGCTGTACCTTGACCATGGGCGTAGCCAGCCATGGGCTCAGGGTGAGGCAGCAATCTAAAATAATATGTAACCAGCTAACTATACCCGCGGTTTCACCCGGTTAATTTTTTTTGTGTCGACTGACGACTGTATAGTGTGAACGGATATTAAGTATTGTATTTAGTATCTAGATAATTAAGTTTTTTAGGTTTGATTAGATACCTTATAAGTCAGAGCTTGCCCCACCATGCCCCACCCTGGCTACGCCCATGACCTTGGCCGAGTGTCACATTACTACACTAAACTGACATCTTAATTATAATTGTGACATGCAATAAAAATATTTGAATTTGAATACGAACAAATAATAAAATATGCAATAAATAAAATTGAAACGTTTTAAATATTTTCATTTAGTTTTTATAATATGCAGTCCTAATGTAATTTTGTAGGTAGACTTTATTAATAAATAAATATAACATAAAAAGTACAAAAATAATTTAATTCTTTATTTAACATTAATTTTAAAATATACATAATTAAAATAATAAATACATTTTATTTGTACTTAAAATTGTCTTACTTAAAATTACCTTCATACGACCAAACAGACGCGATCTTAAGCCATATAATGTATTTAGTTGACCTATTTTGATACATAATTTATTCGTAGCCATCTGTAGAAGCATAAAAAGTACCAGTGGCATTACCAGGATTCCAGAAGCCGGCGATGGTAACTTCATTCCCAGCGCATCTGCTTTCAGAAAATCTCTTATAAGAATCGCATCGCCAAGCCAAGTACGACCTTGGATTTTTAACTGTAGCCATCCAATATTCCAAACAGGCTTTGTGGTTACATTTCGCAGCATCATGGGAGCCGAATAGAGGTATCTTGCCACAATTAGGTTGCGAAGTTCCTTTATTGAAGAAGAAGTCTGCATCAGCTAAGACGCTTGTCGTGCCTAAACCACCAGAATTACAATGGTAAACCTCCACATATTCAGCAACTCCTGAACGTATCTGTTCATCTATTAGACTATTTGAGAAGCATGGTCCAGCAGGATCTAATCCTGTGATCCTCCAAATCTTTTCGCCTGTCGTATTGTAGTAAATTTCCCCTGTGTGCCCTAGCATTTGAGCTCCCAAGCTATGTCCAATGCAATGCATCTTCTTTGAGGGAACTCCTTTTGATTTTAACTTGGAAAGGAAGTCAGCTAATACTTTACCGATATCATAAACGTATTTCACGGACCTCTCATAGCTTTGTACCTTTCCACCTCTAGCAGAAGTATATATAGAATGATCTATGATAATCAAATAGCTATCAGGTAAGTTCTGGAACGTTTGACGGACTTTGTCTTCTGTTTTTTTGCTTATATGAGATTTGTAGCCGGGCACGAAGACAATGAGACGCTTTGTTATGTCTAAAGAATATAGTTCGTTCAATCTGTGAGCCGCTTCGTAGATCGGAAATGTCAGGTTGACATTGTTTGCAAAATCATAAAAAAATACTTCGACTTCACTGACATCTAAGTCCAAGGTTCGATTGTGGTCACCTGTAATATTAATTTACATAATAATAATAATAAATTGTTTATCGCTTTAAGAGTAGGTATTACAATTTAGCAAAAACTAAACACGAACTTAGAACAATTGGCGATCTTATCACTAAAAGTAATTTCTTCTATATATTTTTATCATCGACCAGGAATTGAACCTAAGAACGAGGCTGTCCTTACCAATACGTAAAATCAAACCAATCATCGATCAAACGAATGATAAAGGCTTTAAAGATACCAATGTAATAACTTTCCATATTTAAATTATGTTTACATGTCATTTGACGAGTAAAGGCGCTTAATTGGAGCCTATTTACTAAAATAAATATGTTTTAATATTATTTTCCTACAATAATGCAAACAGTTCCATTTTTAACTTCATTGGACAAGTGGCGTGGATTTTTTTACTAAGTTCAACGATCTTTAAAACTATGTACTTACAAGTTATAATGTCAGAATATAAAATAGCTTTAAGTGGACCATATTTTTCGATAACTCCAGCGTACGTTGAGGCAACAAAACAGACTACAAATGACAAAACACTAATTATTTGCATTTTTCTTACTTAACTTTGAAAAACGTCTTATTCCATCTAAAACTTATAACCCAATGAGTAACATTGGCAAATAAAATACACGATTTTAATTAGTTTTATTGTAGAATTTTAAACTCTACCTCTATAGTTTAAAGTTTAAATTTATTTGCGAGTTAGAGCTGTTTATATTTGCTCAACAATTATAGTAGTATATGTAATATGAATTTACGTAATTTATAAACAAAATGTGACAAACACAACCTTGAATAGGTTATTATTAATTTTCTTAAAAACCTTTGCATATAGCAGTCTAGCAATATTAAAACGTAAATAATGAAGTTACTGATTTCAGATATCGAGAGCCGGCATGGTGGAGGCGAGTAGTGTTAGTATTTATTTTCATTATTAAGTATCCGAATAGTAGATAGTATTCGATTGAATAATTACTTATTGATTAACTCAGCGGTTCTCAAACTTTTTTGGCGAAGGAAAAAGCCTTAATATAATTATAAAAAACTGATTTATATGTATTTATGAATAATCATATTGCAATGTAATATTACGTAATATTTAGTTGAAATATTTAGATGTAACCTTATAATCTCCCTTTGGTATTTTTGCAGTATTTTAGTATTTTAGAACACACTTTGAGGATGGCTGGATTAACTGAATATTTACCCCATCTCTAATATATTTAAATGTTTTCATATAGCTTCACAATAATAATATATATTTAAAGCAAAAACAATTTTTATAACAATTTTATTTAAAATTGAAATAGTTAATATACTTATTTAAATAAAAAACAAATAGTTTCTGTGTTTACGTCGTTCTAATGCTATTTGAAGTATGGACCGTGCGAGTTATATAAAACTATTTTTTAACACTAGATTTACCAGCTTAAATATACCTATTTTTACCAAAACCAAAAAAAGTATATATTTGTTACAAATATATATAAAGTAATATAAAATTCATAAAACTAATTCTTCTGTTATAAATTAAAGAAGATTAGAGGAATTAAAGAAAATGTTACACGCAGTAGGAATTTTAATTTGATCTTGCAAGGCCAGTCATTTTGACTGGTCTGGTAAATCTAGTGTTAATGGTTTCTTCATATTGACAATGTACGCAAATACACCAGAAATACGCTATAGTATTGACATTAAAAGATGTATAATGTAACATAAAGACCTGCGAGGTCAACTGAGATAAATAAGCTAAATGATACAGTAAAAAAAAATTAACAGTTCACATAAAAAGTGTTTTAGGTTAGCATTTAAAATAGTTATTTGTATCTTTTATTATTGAATGAATATTAAACTGGGATTTTATTGTTGTTTTTATTTATTAATTTTGAATGCATTTTATTCCATTTTATGCAGTAAAAATTATTTACTAATAAATATTTAAACATGATAACCGTTAGATAATAATCAAAATAAAATAGCAATATTATGCATGTACTTATATCAAATATCCAATTTAAACATTAATTTGTATTTTTCTCTTTCTGTTATTTATATATTAATAAGTAACAATTCCTTATAAAAACCAGTCAATGTATTGAGTTCTCAAAAAAAAAAGTTATATACCTACATAAAAGTTAACAAAACATCAATAACAGCCGTCAAATAACAAAAAAAAGTCGGCCATTTTTTTGTAATCTCCTTTGAATTCTAAAACTGAATTTAGATTAAACGGAAGTTGTCAAAGTCAATTAAGTACACCTCACGATGAGGGAATAAATTAAAAAGTGAATCAATTTAACTTACCTCGAATTATTGACATCCGGTTCTATATTTAAATAAAAGATTTGAGTAAATTTTTCTTCTTCACAATTTCAATTGTTTTTTTACTATACGAGCTTATGGTATTCCTTACACTTATAGTTAAGGGTTTAACACTAAAAAGACGGCTGCGGTCATTTAATCAAAATCGATGTTTCTTACGTTTTTGTTTTAATGTCGTTCGACCCATCGCCGATTCAGTAAGTAAGCGGATTTACCTTCTAGTGTTAACAAATTATATTTCAAATTAATCTACATGTAGGAGAACCTTTTAAATAATTTTGTTATATTATTTGAACACGAGTCTTTCGACCGTTATGCTAATGGGTGCTATTTAAATAATAGTTCGAAATATATATTTAATATTAAGTAATAAAAAATTTTCATTACAAAAACGAAAGAAATATAGTAAAAATACGGAGCACCAACAGCGAAGGAGTACATTACCACAATTTTTATTCAAGAAAACTTATGAGAGATGCTAAAATGAAATGAAAACGCATAAGTTACAAGATGAAAAATCATAAGAGTTGAAAAGTCGTGATATTTTCCATTTTCCATGAATATTTGCAAGAGCGGCCGCAAGGGAGTGGCGAGGATGTAATTATCGGTGCAGACGTGGCGCAATCACTCGGAGAAGTATTTGTGACATGTATTCTCTTTAATTTACATAACGATATAGGTATATATAAATTCACTTAATTGAGATAAATTGAGAAACATAACGTACATAGACTAAATATATCTTATTACACTAAAATATTGACAACACCATCACATGACACTTAACCCCATTATTTTTTGGCTCTAAGCGTTAACTTTATGTCATAAGGTGATCATAATATTAATAATTAATTTCAGGATTTTCAGAACGAAAATCTCACTCCACTAGTGATCCTTAATGTTTTCAGCTCTAAACGTTCGACTGGATCATTCTATATATGTTTATTGTACTGTAAACTACATATTCTTATGATTCAAGACATTATAGAGTCTGACGATGAGCAAGCGCACGCCTTTAGTTCCTATGCTAATAAACGATTTTCATTTCATTTCTTACCGTAAAACTCTTAACTCATTGCTGCCTATTTACAAGGCAAAATAACAATACAACCACACAGTTCCACACGAATAAAATATTAAATCAAACTGCCGTTGGCGAAGCGTCTATTTCCGATTCGAACGCGAGCTGTTTTACAAGAGGAACCATGTGAATATTTAAATATGTACTGTTTCCGAACACAAGTTACCCAACATTCGATTTATTCAACTTAAATACATGTACAATGGCTACGAGTTTATCTCTGTTTTTTGCGAATTGGACATTTGTACCTGGAGATAAATACTTTGATACGTCTGGCCGCAACCACGTTAGAAGATTTTTTGACCCCCTCCCCCGTCTTTATCACAACTAGTCACATATGTGAGTAGGCGTGTTTAACGTGTAACATAATTTATGGATGGCCCCTGAGCTCCAAACAATTGTAAATATAAAATAAATCTTTTTCATTGCAAAAAAAAAAATTTTTTTTCACATAGACGAGCTTAATGCCGTCGGCATTATCTACCAGCTAACCTATAACTAACTAGCAGTATTAGTTGCTATAAATTATAACAATTGAAGTACAATAGTGTATTTGATACCGACAAATGCGATATCAGAATTATATTATCGTTATAATTGTAAGGAATAACATTCCTGGGTAGACGTAGACATTTCCGTAGACTCCCTAATGAGTGCCTACTTTAACATGATGACTGCTGCAGCGCTTATTGAAGCAACATTTATTATTATTAAATTTACACCAAATTGTGAATTTTGCGCTTGATTAATTGAGCCCGTATTTAGAAATAACGCAGCAGCGTAGTTTGATTTGTGATCACGTGATCATTACTTGAATGCATTTTATTCAATTTTATGCAGTAATAATTGTTTACTAATAAATAGTAAATATGTAAAAAATCAAACAATCATATTACACGTTAGATGAATATCTTACTGATAAAAAAGCTTGGACAAATCTGTCATTTTATATTTACCCTTAGGTATACAATAGGATGACATGAATATATAAATAGGATGACAATGCCCCTATACAGCAACTATTCTTCTACATCATAGTAGATTTATTATACATTATTATGACATTAGTATGTAAGTGGACAATGCCAGTATACAGCAGCTAAATCAAATTAATAATTATTAAATTAATAAATTTATTTAATTTGTATTTGTATTGACGAGTAAAAGCACTCTATTGGAGCCCAATTACTAAAAGTAAATAAATAAATAAATAAAATAAATGAATAGTGTAACCATTAGACCAGTGATTCTCAACTATTTTTTTTTTGTTTACAATTTCAAAATTTTCCGGCATACAAAGAAAAAGATAAGTTTAAAAAAAAATCATATTATTTAATAATATTAACATTATTATATATCTAAAATATGGTGGCACACTTTTAGAATTTCGTGACACACAGGTTGAGATTCCCTATTTTAGACAGTAAAGAAGTAACAACTTTAGTTGTACTATTACTTATTACTACTTTTAAGCATATAAAGTGAACTTCACAATCCTATCTGGTCTATACACATTCGTCTCTTTAGGCCGGCATAGTGAAAACGACTGTTGCCTGTAGACATTTGTTGAGTGAACTCCAGCTTAACTCATTAAACAGAATAACAAGATCCTCTGACATAATTATTTAGTATATTTATTATATATTGTTATATTATATTTATTGGTGTAATTATTTATTGATAATCAAAATTATTTGTGTATTATTTTGTATTTATTTTATTATTTTACTTTTCTGTACTATTAACATCACCGCTCACATCTCCCAAAGGTTAACTGGCAGAAAATGCCTAAAGGCATTAAGTTCGCCTTTTGTGTTTTTTTGGTACAATAAAGAATTTATTATTATTATTATTGTTAAAATCTTCACATGGACAATGCATAAGTAATTGCAAAACTTCTAAACGCGAAAGTCAGTTTTATAAGGAAAAGCGAACACATTCTAAAATCTTTCCATATCACAAAAATATTCATGCTTCCAGTAAATCCTTTTTGAGGTAAAACAAAAAGGATTTCAAGACGTTCCGCGAATAACTCGCTCAAAAATGTACTCGTTGAATTTTGTGCAAATTTGTGACTTTAACAGTCTTCCGTTTCCTCAAATATATATCTACCTATAATGAGGGTATTCATGCATTTTTAAAATTACTTTCATTATTTACCCATTTTCGTACTCTTAAACCCATCGCAAGATTTCTAGCTGTATTACAATAAATATAAATGCATAAAAAAGTGAGCAAATTATTATTACTACTAGCTTTTACCCGCGTCTTCGCTCGCATTTAAGTCATTAAATAAGTATCAGAAATCATACTGACTATAGTCAATTGGAAACTATTATTGCTGCTATTTCACAATATATTATATATTTGAGTCCGTGCAAAAGAAAAATCCACTTCTTGCTTTTCAGTTTTTATTAGGACTGCTTGACATTAACAGTCGTATTTTTTATAAAACTTAATATAATTTATAAAAATCAAAAGGAGGTTGCGATCACCAACAACTATAATAAAAAGTATACTATGTTACTTCTAGAAGCTCCAAAAATATGTGTACAAAGTTTCATGATGATCGGTAAACGTGAATACGTGAAAACGTAACAAACAAACTCACTTTCACATTTATATTAGTATGGGATTAAAGGTCTAATTCAGTACACGCTTTAGTTGCGTTTTTAAGCTCAATAAAGCATAGATATATCTAGTAGAATGTAGGTATATATAGTATGTACATCCCCACAGTTAAGTCTTTTATTCCACAGAGGAATAAATCCCGGATGTTTCAGTGCAGTTAGAGATTTATGTCCGCGGCGCAAATTTCGCAAGCGATTTTAACTGTCCGGGAAATGGTGTGACACTACTGTTATCGTGTCATAGGAACAATGGATGAGGTGTTCTTCATTTAAACCAGTCTTTCCCAAAGTGGGCGCTGGAGACTTAGAGGGGCGGTAAGGGTTTAATTAAATTCCAGGCAATACTAAATGTTGAGGTTTTTAAGGTAAAAAAAGGGGAGCGTTAGACGAAAAAGTTTGGGAACCTCTGATTTAAACCAGCTTCTACTTTTAAATGACTAACGTAATAAAGCATATACATAGTATATATATATAATTTAATTTATACAAGGCGTTGTGGTTCTAATCCGCTCATTAAGAACATTGTTTCCCCTTTACTAGTGTTGCCAGATATGGGCGTAGCCAGCCATGGGCTCAGGGTGGGGTAGCAGTCTAAAATAATATGTAACTAGCAAACTATACCCGCGGTCTTATCCCGGTTAATTTTTTTTGTTTACTGACGACTGTCGAGTGTGAACTTTCTTACGTATATTAAGTATTGTAGTTAGTACCTGGATAATTAAGTTTTTTAGGTTTGATAAGGTACCTTACAGGTCAGAGCCAGGATGGGGCAAGCTATAATGTTACTTAAACGCCTTTATGATTTCAACAAATAATTTTCATAAGTATTTATTCATTAAAACAATTTCTAATCATTAATTACATTCATAATAAATATTCTTAATTTTACACACGCGAAGAATTAAATCGAGGGAACAAATGAAAAAACTTTGTAACTTTTTTTTTAACAAAAAAGTGACCCGACGTAGACTGTAATTTCACGACGGTCTACAGACATGTCAGATCTAACGAGAGCATTTATCATAGAAATTTATCCTTTAAAGACTCTGGTAGGCTTAATTTCCTGTCGACTCTTAAATAAAGGTACTTGTTCTAAATGTTTAAGAAAGACTACAACAATTTTCATTAAAACAGTTTTAAAATATAATTTACACAAAATATGCACAATAACATACTTTAAATCGTTTTCTTGTAATATTGTGAGTTTGTAGTTCCTAGCACGTTAATAAGACCCAGGGGTATACTCCTGGAATTCGTTGTCCAAACAGTTATTCTACAATGTCATAGCGACACATCTTTAGCTATGATCGACATCGACATGGGCGTAGCCAGGGTGGGGCAGGGTGGGGCGCTTGCCCCACCCTGGCTCTGACCTGTAAGGTACCTAATCAAACCTAAAAAACTTGATTATCTAGGTACTAACTACAATACTTAAAATCTGTAAGAAAGTTCACACTCGACAGTCGTCAGTAGACAAAAAAAAATTAACCGGGGTAAGACCGCAGGTATAGTTTGCTAGTTACATGTTATTTTAAACTGCTGCCCCACCCTGAGCCCATGGCTGGCTACGCCCATGGACATCGATAGCTATGATAGAATTTCAAATAAACCATAATATCAAACCAGGCTTAGAAAACAAAAAGGCTTCTTTTATTTCAAATAAAAAACATCAATTCAAGTATGTTCCTTTATTAAAATTAAAAATTAATTCTAAAAAAAAACCAAACCAAAAAACAACACTGAAAAAAAAACTTAAATTATATTCATACAAAATAATCATAAATGTTTAATGCCCTTCTTGAACATATAATCACAATTATTAAAAGGCCATAGAAAGAGATTCGATATAAGACGAAAACAACTTATAAATATTAGCACTAGAACCCAAGGACTCATTTCCCATCTTAGACATAAGTGCGAGTGAGAAAGCAATATCTCCGTCCTTGTCACTCCTACATGGTTATATTATACATACTCTATAAGTTAGTATCATAAAATTACAAAGTGACCTTTCCAAATTTCAATATTGAGATCAAAATATTTTATCTCTCGTAGTTTAAGACAAATGACACAAAAACAATTGTTCAAATCTGACCACGAGTGAGATCATTCGATATATACTATTTAAAAGAAAACTTAAATTTAAATTAAACAAACCAGTGACTCCCAACCTTTTTTTTTTTTTTGTTGCGGCACACTTTCAACGACTTCAAAATTTGGCGGCACACAAAGAACTAGATAAGTTTTTTTTAATCATATCATTATTATTTGGTGACACACTTTTAGAATCGTGTGGCACACTAATGCCGCGGCACAGAGGTTGAGAATCACTGTAATAAACAATTGCCAATAACATATGTTGAGTGCGTTTTTTGTATAGGGCATATTTAGTTCTACTATTCACCGATAGGTTCGCATTGATTCGCTCTATGTGAACGAATCACCTATAAAATATTTTCAAAAACGTACATAAAAGTAATAAAATAAATAATATTTTCATTTAAATAACCAAATAAAAACGAGTAGGAACAATACTTATTTTTAAATTCAAAGTACACTAATCTATTAAGAACTAAAGGAGCAAAACAGATTGTTTTAAACATATTACAATAATACTAGAATATTATCTCAAGTGCGAATATTATAATCAAGTATTTTTAATCATAAAACTGAAATAAAGTATTAGTACAGTCAATTCTTTATTGCCTATAAGAAAAAGCATAATCAGGATCATTCATGAACGAACGAACGAGTGAACGAAATACTTTTTAAAATTCACACAACGATAAATTTATGAGCATAAGAAATGAATGAGCAATAAATTTGACCAAACCGTTTCATTAATACAATTCTTTCAATTTTGGCACAAATCGACAAAACATTGCGAAAGAGAGAAAAAACAATCTACGCACTAAACTTTGCAGCGCCACCTACTAGTAGAGTTTGAATATTATAATTCCCAAAAGTTCCTGTTTAAAATTCCAATATATATCAAAACTATATTATATATAATTAGTTCCTTACTTCACCAATAGATGGCACTGCTACTACAACAGTGGTATTCTACTGCGTACTGAAAAGGACACGCGTCTAAACTAATTGTACTGCTTGCTAGAGATAACACTTGTAGACAGCAAGCGTACTGTAAGCGTAAAATGACGAAAAGTCTACGCTCCATAAATACTGAGCCTAACCTCTACTTAGAAAACGTAGCTTTATAAATATAAATCTATAACTCTAAACTACTGATAGTATTTTTTTTTTGTTCGTATTTTCAGCATTAACCCGCGTGGGAATTTCATTTTATAACCTGGATATCACAATTTTGCAACCTTACTTAGAACATTATTTACAATTACTAAAAACGACTTAAAATAAATTTAACCGCATGTGAGATACGCCATTTACTTACGCCATCTACCGGTCATTGGTGGAAGCTTTAGTTGCTAGCGAAATTTAGTCCTCCAGTATACCGGCCTGCTCAGACCATTGTAAATAATATCCTAAGCCTGTCCTACTTACTACAACATCAGACATTCCATGGGGTATAGTTTATTTATATTAATACTAATATTTTTGGCATACTAATAATATCAAATTGAGCCTCTATACGTGTTAAGATACAAAACTTTTAAATGGAGCTTTAATAACTCTAAAAACAAGAACTAAACTTTAAAAGCTAAAGTTTAGGGCACTAAGCTGTCATTGCTATAAAAAATGACAACTGAGGGTCCTCAACCATCTCATTTAGAGTCAAAATTTCGTTCTTGATCTATAAATCTCCTACTCAACTTTCGACAGCGATTGTAGCTCGTGTGTTCTGAGAATGGTATCGGATTTTTAACCATTAATAATAAGGTTAGCGAAACAAAAAATTCAATAGTATTTCGTGTACAGTTAGCAAGAAAATCAATTTTGGTGATAATTAACAATTATATTTATTAAATGCAGTAAAACATCTCGAACTAATTATATTTAAAAATCCGAAACCATTCAGAGAAACCACAAGAAATAAAAAAATAACTTAGTAACAGAGAAAATAGATAAAATTTTTAAGGCATTTCTCCCTGACACCACGTTCATATTTGCTATAAAGCGGTGTATATAAAAAACCATTTTAGACCCCTCCCACTATGCCGACTACGTCGCACCTATACACTATCAAATTCACATACTCAGTCATACGTATCCAGGTGTTGTCATAATACGATTTTTTTACATTTTTTTCTTACTGGCCATCATTGCTAAAAAAAACTTTATAATTAAAGTTTCAAATACAACAAACGCAGGTTAAAGCTACTAAAGGTAGCAACTACAAAAAGAAAATGTTATATAATACCGGCACGATTTTTTTAACGTTCCGAGAAAAATGACGTATCGTCTGAGGAATAATATGAGATTCAAATTAGCTACCAAAATAAGCTATTACTCTTAACATCATTGTTCCCGAAGTAAAAAAAAACAGTATAGTATACTTTAGCATAGTTCCTAACACTTGAAAGAAGATTTGAGAATAATCTCTAACGTTCTAGAACCTTCTAGAAGACTCTGGAGCATTCTACGACTGTTCTGCAACTTCCTCGAGCTCGACCTCCTCGACGTACTCGACAACTTGGCGCATGGGCCATATTCCCGGCTCCATGCTGGCCCTCTCGTTGGCTTGGTCGAACAAGTCCTGCATTTGTTCCTGCAGAGGGTTCAGCTTCGATCCAATCCATTCGGCGGTTGAACGCGGACCAGTTAGGGCTTCGAATTGAGCCCGTAATTGGGGCTCCAACTCATACAGCTTTTCCAGGCAACTGTAATTTTGAAAACAATAAATAGTATAATTGTTTCAGGCGTTACTTTGCGGAAATCCATATTAAAGGAAATTATTATGCTTATAATTATGTTTGTTTAATAAGTGGCATCATCTGGATACGTGAAGTGGCGAAACGTGTCGAGACAAGTTATTGAATGTTGGTGGAGGTTATTTTCCTTCATCGACCTAATGTAGCGGAAATTATAAGCCAAATAACTTTAAATAATTCCTTTACAATAAATAGTATAATTTTGTATAATTTTAATAATACGTGAAACGAAACACAGCATCTAGTACCACTTTTCGTCTGAAGAGGTCACCTGTACACTTTTAAAAATAACCTGGGTGATCCAATTAAACGTTTGGAGCCTCCAACTAACAGATATTACAACTAGTCATAATTAACATTACAATGTAAATTATATAATTATTTCCACTCACTCTTGCGCCTCAATAGCGATGCTTTCGACCTGCAACGGGTTTATATAAGAATGTTCCAACTGCCACGGGTTCATCCACGTATGCACTCTGCAACAGAAAACAATATGAACCAAATGCATACAAAATATACCCGCGCAGACTTATGTGCAACTCTTCAAATACTAATTTAAAAGACTGACAAGCTTTCTAAAGTTTTATAATAAGAGAAGTGCATTATCAACCTGGATAGAGACTGTGGCGGTCGATTCTACAGGCCGAAAATACTTATTTAAGAAGATTTGATGTTTTGACGTTTAGTCTGTCAGTGTCATCTTTCTTGTTTCTTCTGATCTTTTGATTGCCACAATGCATTGTGATAATTATATTTTTAATCCATTTTAATCAGCAATATAACTTCACACAAGTTTCTCTAAAAGACCATTCCAAAATGATAGTGTATTCTAGCTTAACATCAGGCTGAATATGGTCATGTGTAGAGCTACTTTTCAAAATAAACTGGAAAGAATTTAATTATAACAATGTGCAATCATTATGCTATCCCATTATGTCTTGTAACATTCTTTGTTGTCTTACGCCATCTATCTACAGTTCACTAAAATTCTCTAGCGCCATCTACGGGTCACTAGCGGTGTTACTACAATTTTTCATCTCCATATTTATTTATACTTACAGATCACCACGCGCCAAAGCCATACACTTTTCCCTCAGCTCAGAGAATTTATTGATCAACGCGACCAACTCGTGACCCGGCAAATTCATCGATGCAAGACATTCCGCCTCGTATTGTACTGAAATAAAATATCTACGATTTATGTATACTCCTAAGCCAGCGGTTCCCAAAGTTGATTGGGCTCCGACCCATCTAACAAAAAATTCCAATCTTGGGGCGAACCTTTTCTTAGAAAAATTAGGGTACAAATATTGGTAATGCTGAGATTCCCTAGTAGCGAGTAGCAGAACTACTTAATGCTGTCTTATTTGTTCTAATTAGAATGGGAAAAAAATACAAGCATTACCAATATGAATGAAGGACTGTTCTATTACATATTACATCTTGCGATCCACACAACTACACTGTTATTTATTTAGCTAATATAAATATATTATAATTTTTAAAAAATGTAGCTATTTCTTCCAAGTCAGTACACATAGTACAGGGTCTCCTAATTCGAAGCCAGGAGTTGTATGTACATATATATATTATTATTATTATTTATTTAAATACATACTTTGTTTATTGTTTGTCACTATAGTTTTCAGACAAACAGCAAGACATGGTAGTGCCATCGGCAGCAATTCGCACATCGTGGCAAAGTGATCAAATCTGAAAAACAGTAATCTCTTTAATTTTAAACAGCTTAAGGAGAACATGGATCAACTAGGTTAACTCTTATTAGAACTCGGCTACTTCTAATCAGAACTAAGTGGACGAGAAGAGTGTGCATCTTACCTGGACCACCCGGTTAGTATTATTCCGTCAAACTTAATCTGCGGTTTGTATCTCGCAATCTCTCGCACCCAAGCCTCTTGGTTGCTCACGTAACGTTCAAGAGGTACTACGACCTGTATGTAATAATTAATTATTTAACTAATTTAATGTTTTGCAACCATTCGACCAGTTTATACCTTCAAATTTTATTGTAATAAAATATTTATTACATTCAGTTACAAACGTGTGGTCATTTGACAAATTTTTTTTATTGATAGCCCAGCATATGACCATTGACCACACTCTGCCTGATGTTAAGCTAGAGTGCAGTCCATGAGCATAGACAACTGTTACCACAGACAGACGTCCACGCGCAACAATCGACTCCACTATGCCAGCTTGAGGAGACGAATGTGCTCTGTCCAAATTGACAGGGCACACTCCTCTCGTTATCCCGGCTACTTCCAAACTGATCCCGAAACGCGACTAGGTCACTTCACGGGTGTTCCGCTTGAAAATAGTTTTATATTATTTTCGTATGGTTTTATATTAAAAAAAAACTAAACCTGATGACTGCTAGCAGCTCCCTTATAAACGGATGCAGCCCAAACAGATGGGAACAAGGTCTTGTATCGTTCCCAAATGTTAGCATCCATGTCAATTTGCTCCATGCTGTAATCCCATACAACTGGCAGGACTTGGCTGCCCATGTTGTACGCTGGAAATAAAACAATGGAAATAATAATCTTTCAATGCTTAATTAATAAAAATTACATTAATAGTTTAGAAAAGAGACTATATACACGTTAGGTCAGCCATTCTCAAAGTGGTGTTCCGCGGAACCCTAGGGCTAAAAAAATACCTACGAAAGGGAGATTATGAGGTTACATCTAAATATTCAAACTAAATATTACGTAATATTACATTGCAATATGATTATTCATAAATACATATAAATCAGTTTATTATAATTATATTAAGGCTTTTCCTTCACCAAAAAGTTTGAGAACCACTGTGTTAGGTAAAGAGAGAAGCCATTGATGGTCTATCGTCTTGTTTTTTGTGTCCTTAAAACCATCTTCCAGCCTATGCACGCTTACCTTGCAAAACTTCAAAGGGCACAGGTCTCATCACGTCGTCCCACATCAAAATCTGGACTGAAGGAGCGGTCTGTCGCAAATAACTTGCAAGGGAGCAGACATGACTCAAGTATAGCGACGTGGAACCTCCACGACTCGCTATCTCGTCTGTGACAACGCTTTCGCACGTGACACATGTACGAGAATGCCATATCTGGGAAAAGATTGTACAATTTAACAAATCAAAGAAGAAATCACTAATTGTCAAAGTAATTCTAGAGTAACTCTGATACACGCCCATAGATGTCGCTGTTTGAAATATATTACACAAACAAACGCACATGTCATTGTGAAGCCCTCAACATTCTACAATTTCCAATTATAAATGATATCATCTACCCACCTCATCCCCGCCAATATGTATGTACTTGGCATCAGGTTGGAGCGCCAAAGCCTGGTCCACCATAGTCCGAACCAGACGTTGAGACCCACTCTTAGCTGGACAGATAATAGACGGACAGAGCGGCACTTCGCGCAACTTCGACCATTTCGGATATTTAAGCACAAATTCCATGCGTCCAAATGTTTGAATCAGTTGAATCTAAAATAAATAAAAAAAATTCAATTAATGAAAGAATTCCATCTCACATTTAAAATTTATATCAAATATACAACAAAATACTTTTTTTTTTTGTTATATAATAGTTTAGTTGACAATAGACTCTAGCTGTCAATTCGAAGAAAATACAACTATAGGAAAACACTTCAAAATGTACCTAAAGTTTATCTTATATAAACACGGCTATCAACAACGCCCCTCCTTAGTCTGTCTGTCCACGGAGAACACCCACCTCTAATTCTTTTCAAGGTAAATAAAATTGGTACTCACCACTTCAAGTCCATAGTACTTGGCAACCTTAAAGATATACTGGACATCGGAAACCGAATACAACCCATCTCCGAAGTAAGTGCTATTATTGCTTCCAATATCAACCAGCTCATCCACGTATGGGAACGTGTCCTCCCATTCTACGAGGATGCCTGTAGCGCCCCATGTCTTGAAGAGGTACATTACCTGCATACAAATACATAAATAAATATACAATCTCTTATGGTCTGGCAAACCCCTCTTAATTTTGTAATCTGGCAATAATTTTGTAATGTCACTTTGACATTTTAGATTTTAAATTTAGAATTACTGTCCAATTTACAGTTCTCAAAGAATTTTGTTTTTAAATTAGTACCAGGGAAAAAGACAACATGATTATGATTATGCCCGAAACAATATATCCCTACTAATATTATAAATGTGAATGTGAGTTTGTTTGTTACGTTTTCATGCAACTACTTAACTGATCATCATGAAACTTTGTACACATATTTTTTGAGGCACTAGAAGTAACATAGAATTATTTTATTTAAAAATATATATATTTTTTACTATAGTTTCCAATCGACTATAGTAAAATATTGAGTATAGTTCTATTGAAATGATCTCTGATACTTATTTAATGACTTAAATGCGAGCGAAGCCGCGGGTAAAAGCTAGTTAAATATATTTATAATAACATATATATTTTTTTAAAATAGCGCGGTCCTTCCACTGTAGTTCATTGTAACAAACCCTTAAATCTGATTCTATAATATATTAAATTCCCGATAAATAAACTAACTAATAGTTATGAAACTACTTGCGACATAACGGCCTCAATATGACCTTAATAACGATCAATAAAAAAGTTAATTTATTTAAATACTAAGCCATGGGAAAAAAATACAAGGACATTCGCAAAGAATAACTTTCTTAATCTAAACCAGCCATTCTCAAAGTGGTGTTCCGCGGAACCCTAGGGCTAAGATACTGCAAAAAATACCTACCAAAGGGAGATCATAAAGTTACATCTAAATATTTCAATTAAATATTACGTAATATTACATTGCAATATGATTATTCATAAATACATATAAATCAGTTTTTTATAATTATATTAAGGCTTTTTCCTTCGCCAAAAAAGTTTGAGAACCGCTGATCTAAACATAAAACAAAAGATATCACATCATCAAAACTAACGTATCTAGCAAAAGTTACATCGTGACGCAATTAACACGATCTAGGTCATAACTTAGCCCATTGATTTATAACCTAGGCATTTAAAACTCGAAGTATTGCGCATGCGTGCACCACGCCCGGCAACGAACGTTGTTGTCATGCAAACTGGTGCATAGGACAACGCCCATCAACTAGATAGATACACATATTTCGACTTCCGGTTCCGTCTGGAACTGATTACCAAGTTCCTTGTATTGATTTATATCGACAGTGAGTTTTCGAAATACCTACATAATTTTACAAAATTCATTTCGCATAAATAACGCCTACGACCGTAATCTATAGGTAGATAGTATCTGCTTACTTTTTGATGATGAATATATATAATCAATAATAAAAATGACGGATTAATTATTATAAGTATAAATAACAGATATCCATATATACCTTCTCCAAATACTGCACCTTCATTGGAGCTCCCTTTAGGTCCAAATGTACGATTCTGGAACAAATACGTCCATTTCAAATTGCGCGCAATTAAAGGCGTGGCACTTTGATATCATAATTGTTTTTTTTATAATAAATATTTGAATTTGGAAACAAATTCTGGATAATAATGAACGTTTGCAACTAGTATATAATATTTTAATTTACATAAGACAAATTTTAAATTTCGAACTAGTTTTAAGTCGAAAGACAATCTATGTGTATAATATAATATATATATATATATATATAATGAGCTATTTGTCAAAAGAATTTAGACATTATT
Organism: Tineola bisselliella; assembly: GCA_028551675.1. NCBI lineage: Eukaryota > Metazoa > Arthropoda > Insecta > Lepidoptera > Tineidae > Tineola > Tineola bisselliella. The sequence goes on from JAPWLS010002485.1 coordinate 39,218, forward strand.
TATAATTATTTTTATCTTGTCCTAATTAATTATAAAAATATTTCTTGCGTCTTACTAGTACATATTTTTTATTATTACAAACAATTTCTCTGCTTTCAAAACATCGGATTAAAATAATCCAAAAAAACAATGCGACAATAAACCGCAAAAAGTATACGATATAGAAAAATATACCATATAATCTATGGTGATTTCGGAAAGATAAGACGAGAAGAAACTCATCGAACAAAACCTGTACAATACAATAATGTAAATAAAGTTAGTACCTAGGTATATATCAGTGATACTCAACTTTTTTTTTGTTGCGGCACACTTTTAACAATTTCTAAATTTGGCGGCACACTATGAAAAAGATAAGTTTAAAAAATTTTAAATCATACTATTTAATAATATTAACATTATTATATATCTAAAATTTAGTGGCACACTTTTGGAATTTCGTGGCACACAAAAGTGCTGCGGCACAGTGGTTGAGAACCACTGGTATATATAATAGTACGGAGTACATTGTGTTTAACATTAAGTTAGCCGCAGTTCTGTTATTATGGTTTTTTAAATATTGTTTAATACTTTATAGTGTTTATATAATTTTTTACTTCTTTCATTATTTATATAAAACTATTTTAAATATTATAGTGTTTATATTGTAATAAGCTAAATTTAAGTAAATAAAGAAATAAAATTAATAAAAAACATACATCTAACCACACCAACATACACACACAATCATGTCAACCATTGAGTTTTGTAATGAAAATAATAATCTATCTTGTCAACGATACTAACAAGAATAAATTGAAACAAAGTGCATCATAGTGCAGAGGGCAAATTACTTGTTATAGGTCAATAATTCATACACTTCAATTAAGCTAATAAAAAAAATTATCTTTATTAGACCTCTTCTAATTAAGGACAGATTTATTTACAACTACAAATGACATAACCAGCTGCGGGTTCTATACCCTCACCGGAATGAAACCAACTTTTGTTGTAACAATTTAATATCAGGGATATGAATACACCTAAAACTACTAACAAAAGTACTGATATATCAAATGACTACACAATGTTTAAATTAATTTTATCTATTATTATATAGTTTTCTAAAATTGGAGGTATTGTTTAACAAGGAAGAGTCTATGTTGGCCATGAAAGCAGGAAGCAGTGGGAGTAACATAATGGAAGAAGAATAATACCAATAATTCTATCAGGTTAAAACTATGCCAATATACAAGTAGTAGACTTGATATATTTGAAAGGAAAGCTAAGCATGACAAAAACGACTATAACCCACACAATATACCATATTTATTTATTTATTTAAGCACAGTCACTTGCATGGTCTTACAGACAATTCCAATACACCATGCAAGGAGGAGTCAATTACAAAATATACATAATAATATTAATAATAAAATGTCAGAATCTAAATAGCATAAAAATAATAATAATAACTAATCAATGTCAATAACAATACATAAAAAAAATATTTCAAAACAAATTCATATTTACAATACATAGAGACCTTCTCGCAGAAGGGCAGACATGCATTACTTATTGCACTGAGTTCGTCGGCAAAAATATATGTTAGTCGAATTTTCTAATAACATATATATGTATGTATACATTTGCTTGGAAAACTACAAATTCAAAGTATCAAAGTATCGGAAAGTGAACAAAAGGAAAGCTTTTTTTAAATATATTTTCCAGACAGATACCGAATAAAAACCTATAACATAAATTATTAATACAACATTTGAATATAATAAATGTATTCATATAAAAAAGACAGATTGTAACTTCAAAACCTTTGTCAGAGAAAGGCCACGCCCTACTCACACAAATATTGGGTCTTAATTTCAACAATTTTAAATCCAATAGAGGTCAAATTATAGCAGACAATGAAGTAATTAGAGATTATTTGATTTATTATAATTATTATTTAAATTATTAAGCTAATCAATTTTTTTAATACTATTTTTAAAATTTAAATGCCTCTACATTTTTGTTATATTGAAATATAATTTATTTGTGAAATATAAGTATATGTAGAATAATATTTATAATAATTATAATATATATATATACATACATACTGCTTACTCAGGTTCCTCGACTTTGTTCATTATATATATTTATTTAATTTTTACAATTTTAGTATTTATTTTAAATACATTTATAATGTAATAATAAAGTTAACTGTTAATTTTATTAGTGTTTTAATATTTTTGGTATCTCATCGGAAACATTTTGGTAGGTTTGGAAAAATTGATAGCATCAAACTGACTTACATTCCAGAAACAGTACTTCCAGAGACTTATAAATATTTGTTAGAGCTTTAATAAGTTATAAGTGGAAATGTAGACTTGAGAGAGAGCTGTCTGGCGTTGTGGCAACAAAGAGTTAGGGGCGTGGTCAGCTTTTCACCACAATTTTGATAGAGCAAATATATTTTTTATATATGCCATTTTTTATATAACAGGATTACATTAGTTTATAGGTATTATTGTAGTATAAAAGCTAAAGACATAACAATTACATATAATACTAAATTCATATTTTAACTTTTTTTTTAAATTTAATGTTTATAATAATGTTAGCAGCATTTTTTTCTTGCTTGCTTTGTTCTAATTTTTATTTTCAATTTTGTATATAGCTAATTTCATAGTGTCTGCTGCGTGTTAAAGGGCGTGGTCATGCAAAAAATATATCGTTCCGAATATACACGTTTCATCAAACGTTCTAAATGCATTTTAGAGTAATATTCAATAAATAACAGAACAGTTGCGAGATTTTTCGATCGTATTTTCCAGACGCAATTCGACTTCTACATTTCAAATAATCTCTCAAAAGCTACATAAAGTACTCTACATCAACTACAAGCAATATAAAGTCGTAATAAACGCAAACATATAGTACTTTCTTACCTATGAAAATTATCCATTGTGCTGGTCCCCGCCATGGCTTCAAAACTTATAAAAAGTTTGTAAAATACTACTATAACAATGAAATCTTTAGGAAAATATCTGTTAACTGTCCGCTGCAGCTGGGAATGATTTTAAAGCAAGTTCTACTGCGTTTTATGATTGAAATGAGTAAATCACGAGATTCGGAGAGACACCCCGCCCTACGACCAGCTACAAATTCACCGCAAATTTTGCTGTCACAACAAAAGTGGTGAGAGTTCCAAAAGCAATCAAGTTCACAAATTTAGCTGACGATTTCATACCTTAACACATTGGAATAACTGCTATTTTCATTCTTATACTAAACGGTACTACTCAACATGGGTTGAACCGTTCGTAAACGTCAAAATTTCTGTGTTCTATTTGAAGTTTGAACTTGAAGTCTAGTTAAAATTAATCGGATTTATCTCAACATCCTTTACGTTATTAATTATTTTAATTAATTATATTAATAGATAAGGCACTGATGTATGTATAAAGCGTATTATAAAAATTGTTTAATCGTAAATAACTTTGTAAGATTAAATCTAAAACAGTCGTCAGAACTTTTTAAGACTCTACATGAACAAACATTTTCTTTTAAAATTGAATGTTGATATTTTGCGCGTTTTTCGTTAGGAACTAAACGAAATAAACTTCACGAATCGTTTATTTGGCAGATTCTAATATGTAAAAAATATTCTCTTTGTACTTTTGCTTGCTTGGTGAAAGGCAATAGCTTTGTAAATAACGACCACGCCTCGGTTATGAAAATAGGCACAGCTACAATGTAGGTGGTAGGTAGAACGTATATTGCTACAGCAACCGAAATACACACTAAACGCTTCTTTTATAGTCAATAATAAATACACGACATGATATATTAATCTATAAAGTCGTAGGAAAGGATAAGTAGACTCACTTCCTATGTCTGTTATTCACATATACCATATATAGTATGCGGCTCTCGATAAATGTACCCGAGTTCCCTTTTCATTTTTGTGTTATTATATTTTTAAAAATGTCTTTTAAATTACAGACTATAAAGACAAATATGAAAGAGTAAGTGCAACGTTTTTTAAATACCTTTTTTGCATACCTTTTAAATGCGTATTTAATTGCGGCTCGTGGAAAATTTCAAATTTTGAAAAATGGCTCGGACTATCAAGGAGGTTGGCCACTTATACCTTTTAAACTATATGCAAGAGATAAAAAACAAATATAATTATTTATACATTTCCTTATTTATATTTTAACATTAGTGATTAACGCGTCGTGATGTGCGGCAATCCCAGATTCAAAACAAATAATAAATGTAGGTATAATATTAATGATTAAAAAAAGTTATTTGTATATTGCATGTTTTCCCTGTTTCTGACCTAATACTAATTGTACAGAGTATTTTATAATAGTAGTCGTATTTTTAATATATTAATTAAAAAATTGTAACCAAACCCATTGATAGCTAACCTCTTATCGCAAACTTCCGTATTGACCAAGCGTAGTAGGAAACAATAAAAAAAACAGATATTTTTAAAATGTAATTTATTTCAAAACACATTTCTAAAATTTAATACACATTGTGAAAATACTTTTTGTGAAGTCTAAAAGACTAAAAATAAAACAGTCTAAAAGAACAATAAACTTTCCGTCAAGGTCCCATCTAGTCAATTACGTGGCAGGTCCATTGACTACACAGCCCGCGTCTTTGGACCGTTTAGATTAAAACATTTTACATTTTTGCATAATTCGATTTCATTAAATAAGTTTTTAACTTAAACAACTACATTCTAAAATACTTTCTTTTAAATGTATAAGAAAATAAATTTAAAATTCTTACAAAAACTTTTAGTTTGATTAATTCGGATATTTGTGACGTCATGTTCGTTTTTAATTAATTAATTATAAATAGCTAGTAATGAATTTATGATATATTTATATTTGCATATAAATATGTTTCATAAATAATATTAATAAAACTATCTAAAGAAATTGGCAGTAACCCTTTTTTGCTAGTTCATTCCAGAGCCACCTGTCAAAATCAAATGAACTTATGACTTTTTAATACTTAGAATTTAATACCTTCTTTTGTTAAATTACTCTGACGTCATTATAATTATAATAGGACGCAGATGTTAATCAATTTCGATCTTTTGGAGGTTAATGTACACGCTGTACATCGGTGTTCAAGTTAGAGTTATTAATCGAGTTCAGACTCTTATGAACCCCTTTTCGTCAATGTATGAATTCAACACAACACACCCATTGTTAGATTGTGATATTCTTTATTGTCTACGTGACCCTTATATATAGCTATGTCTCCAACTAATTACATTAAGCGTATTTTTAATAAGTTTTGACAAAATAACCCTCTCCTTGTTGAATCATATCTTCTATTTCTAACTAGTACAACAAAATTTTATTTAGTTTCCACGAAACCGATCTTTGATAGACCGGCCGTTTGTTAAACTACGGCTGGGACGGTTAGTTTCCCTTCAAGACAAGTCAGTATTAAGTCTTCGACATGTTACTAGTATTTTACTAGCAAGTCTTTTACAGCAGCAGTTGGAAAGTGAATTTAGTGACCTAACTGATACCAAATATAATTGCATTTAATTTCTTTCTGACAATAACTATTCTTCTACATCATAGTAGATTTATAATATATTGTTATGACATTAGTATGTAAGTGGACAATGCCAGTATACAGCATTTTATTTCATTTATATTTGTATTTATATTGATGAGTAAAAGCGCTCTATTGGAGCCCAATTACTAAAAGTAAATAAATGAATAAAAAAAAAAGATTAGTACAAAAGTGGACGCAACAAATCTACAGTTTATATGTGAATTTATACATTAATTTCTTCCTGTTCATTATTTGATAAGAAGAAGAATGTGTCCTTATAGTTCTTGTATTGTATCTTTAATATTTTATAATACTATGTATATATAGGTACTATTAAAGTACAAAGCTAATGTGTAACAATAATCCTAGTTCCAGGTTCAGGATCACTATACAAATCCTTAGTTAGGGGTGTAGTACCACAAATTCGAAAGTTCTTCGAATACGGTATAATCCCGACGAGTAGTCCCGAAATCACGACCCAAACACCGGCGACGTAAAATGCAGCATCCCATTCCCCGGTCAGGTCTTTCAAGCCACCTATAACGGAAGAATTGTTAATTTAGTCACCGAGTTAAATGTAATAGAGAAGGTATAAAGTTTTTTTTCTATACTAATGTGATAAAGATGAAACATTTGATTATTTGTATGTATTGAATAGGCTCAGAAACTACTGGACCGATTTGAAAAATTTTTTCACCATTAGAATCCTACATTATCCCTGATGAACATAGGCTATAGAATATTTTCAAAAACGTTTGGGATCCATATGAATACTTCAATAATGTAACCCAAAGTATGAAAAAAAACATAGCGTACGCTGCGGAAATTATTGACAAAAGAGCAAAGTGATGTAGCTACTACAGTTTTATAGAAGACATCAATATCTACGAAAAAGTGTGCGACGCAAATGTCAAAGCATAATTCACCTGCAATAGGCGGTCCAATCAAATGTCCAAGCCCCTGACAGAGAAGAACTAATCCATATGCCATTGTGAATCTTTCTAACGCAATCAGCTCAACCAAAATACTAGGTGTATAAGAATAGGAACTAGAGAACATCAAGCCAAATATGACAGCATTTAGAGCTAATAAATAGAAACTGCACGACGCCTTCGGATCCGTAGTTCTCACAATGACTGGAAACATGAAAATTGATGCTCCACAAATTATAAGACACCCGGCGTACGTCTTCGTCACGTGAACCCAAGGTTGATCTCCAGCCCAACCCAGTCCCACCTAAAATTGAAAGATTTTTCAAGTAATTCACAGATCAAACTACATACAATACTTGATGCTAAAAAAATTGAGTTACTGCAAAAAAACATAATAAACACTCTAATAAAGTCACGTAAATATTACTAATAATAATAATAAATCCTTTATTGCTTTTTTATTAGGTAAGCACAAACAAAACACAAATTTAAAGCAATTGGTATCTTACCAATAAACGTATAATAATTTCTTCGAGACAACCGATTGTAATAGGAGAAACAGTATCAGCAAATAAAAGTAATAGTTACTTACAATGCCAATAATAGTAGCGACACCAAAAATACTCAGCATCAATGTCCCTTCGGTCTCAGTATACCCAGCTTCTTCCATAAAAGGCGAGATGTAGAAATACGGTACAATGAACCAAATGAACAAAACCAGCGTAGCGAGATTCATCATGAGGAAATGAAATTCTGTGAACATCCTCACGTCGAAACTTCTATTAATGACTGCAATTACTCTATCACGCCAGCTCTGCAAATTAAATTAAAAGCTTTAAATGTAGCTTTCTATAATAATCCACGCCACAGAATCTCATATATCAGACGTCGTAACCCGCTCTTCTATTGAAGCAATACGATGGTTTATTAGCGTGACGTCATTTGCAGTAGTTCTGATTGGTAACAATAAATATTAGTTTCTTGTTAGTGACGTCACACTGATAGAGCACGCTCATTGGTCTAATTGAATAGCGGGTTACGACATTCGATACGTGAGATGAGGTAACTACAGCTCGGATTGTGAGCAGTAAATACTATATAATAGCCTACTTGAGTATACTCCAATATTATTTAGATTAATCTCGACATTTTTACTAACTTTAAAAAAATGTTATTAAATCATAAATACGGGATAAGTGCAAAAAAGTAACTATAATAAATAAGATTATTTTATATCTAAGATAAGATAATACATATATTTAATTAAAATATTATCAGAAGCAAGAATTTTAACAAAACTTTTCGATATTTAGGCCTTTTTAGACCCACCATTACATTTTATTTTAATTTATTTCGGACACGGATTACACAAAATATTTACTTTAACACTCGGATTGTACACGTTTGCTTTATTTACATAAATAACGCAGACGAAATGTATAATGCATAAAAGAATTTACCTTGACTCTATATGTGCAAATAAAAGTCTGTTATATACGCAGTCCGATCAATTAGAATTGACAAGACATTCAGATTAGATTCTTCAATTACAATTACCTATATTTATAGGAAGACTAGAACATAAGGACAAGACATGGGCGTAACCAAAATACTGTGGTTTGGATTCTCTATCACCCCGCCACCGTCGATTATCCGATCGAATTCGGTAACTTTTAATTCGTTTTATTTTCTTGAACCCCTCGAAACTAAAAACTGTCTACGCCCGTGAAGACAAACATATAAATAAACATAAAAAGACCCAAAACAAATGTCTATGTTTCCAAAAACAATAATATCACATATTCTATAATATCAGAATGTTTCTGTGTAAAAAACTAACGCCTTAACCACTACGCCACATGCGTCGTCAAATATGTTAATAATAGCAAATCTATACCTTTTCCTCTTCAATTTCTTCGACGGACCACATCGAGTTTCGATAAATATTCGGACAAGATGAGGTTCTAAGTTTATACTTCGCTATATTCATCATAGCTCCACGATGCATAATAGAATGACGATGGACCCTAATATCTCTTAAATAATGATGATCGGTACTAAATTGTCTCGACAGAAAACCTTCTCTTACTGCCTTCGATTCTATTATTGCAGTTTTATTTTCAGCTATAGGATGAAGCAGTTCATTTCGTACCAAATCAAGTTTGGCTTCAAATTCTTTCTTGTTTTTCTTGCCTAGCTTCAGTTTCATTGTCATTTTTGATGGTTTATTCTTAGAAACCTCGGTTACGGGTTCGATCGGTATTTTCTGTTCTGAATTACATCTTAGAGCTAGTAACGAAGGATAATTTTCCAATACTATATTGTACAGATCTGCATTAGTAGACAGTTGTTCTAATACTTCCCTAGGAACCTGAAAAATACATTACTTCACATTAATATCGAAGCGAATACGTTTTGAAAAAAAATAATAATAGAATACGAACCTTTTCACTTTGTTGCAAAAACGTCGGAAGATTTATTACGGAACTAACTTTCTGTTGAGCCAAATCAGCATTCATTTTCGTGACAGCATCCAAATTTTCAGCAGCAGTAATTGATTTAATAAGTGTTGTCAATATATATTCAGGTGTAGCTCCACTCTTCATTAAACTTTTCAATTCTTCTGTACCAGGGAAGTTTGAGTCTGCTCCTCCCGATTTAGCTGATTTTGCAGATCTTGCCGAAATGGAAACTGAACTGGGGACTCTTTTAGATTTAGACATTTGTCGTTGTTTCTTCTGTTCTTGTATTAACCATTCAGGGTCTCTCATCACAGCTCCACAGACGCAAACGTTAAGTACAGTGCCAGCTAATAATACCAAGCATCCTCTCCAATCGTATTCGTCCAATAAATAAGTTGTAAGTGGCGAGTACACAAACGTCCCAAATCCAACACCACAGGACCCAAGACCCACGGCTAAATTACGACGCTTCTCAAACCAATACGCTATAGACACAACGCATGTTACATACAAAAGACCCATTCCCAACCCCGCAATCAGTCCATAGGTAACGCACAACGCAGAAATGGAAGGGCTATATGCAGCACCGATGAATCCAATTGTCGAAACAATACTTCCCACTATTGTCATTTTCCTGCATCCATATCTATCTACAAGGGCGCTCATTAGCGGTCCAGCAATCAGAGGAACTGATATGAACAAACTTCCAATAATGGACGTCACAGCTTCTCCCGATTCAAAATATTTTACCAATCGTGCGTTGATGAGCCCGTATGAGAATGCGAGACCGTCTGCCACTGTGGCGATAAAAAATGAAGCCACAACCACAACCCATCCCCAGCCACCATCAGGTATATGCGGTGTTTGTTCTGATGGAATTTTGCTTGAGCATATGCTATCGTCATCGCTTAGGCCCAAAAACTTAACCCCTTCTGACGCTGACGCACGATCTTCATCATCTTCATTGTCATCCTTATAGTATGCGATGGTGAGGTTATTGTTAATTTTCGCTGACCTTGTGTCATTCCCTGATTTTCCGCTAAGATCTACATTAGAAGCGTCAATGGCAGGAAAACTATGACTCAAGCCATTCTTGACAGCTTCATGTTTATAAAGAAGAGGCGAATCCGCGTGCTCTTCTTCTGAAGCATATTTTGGCGTTTCTTTTCCAGAAATTCCATTGAGTTGGGCTCTCGGTGAGTCCATCAGGCTTCGACTTCGACTAATTCAGGTGCTTAAAGCACGATACGAGAAGCGTTTTATTGACGCTTCTGTTTATATAAATATTGATCTTAATCTCGGGTCTCTTACTGAATACCTGCAAGGCCTCGTCGACGAATTGATCAAGGGAATGACACAGGGCTTTATAGTGATCGAGTTCATAAAGGAGCGGCCAGTCCTCGATTCCACGGTTTCTGAATATCTCCTCTCAAACTTGATGTTGCGGTAAATCTTTATAATGAAATCCCTCTTATTTGACATGTAGTTACAGTTTTTTAGCGGGTAACATGACAAAAACTTCCAACTTGCTAAGTTCTGAAACAAAATATAGGTACATCAATTATTATAGCTATACCAAAAATATTAATATCCCTACTAATATTATAAATGTGAATGTAAGTTTGTTTGTTACGTTTTCACGCAACAACTACTCAACCGATCATCATGAAAGTTTGTACACATATTTTTGGAGGTACCAGAAGTAACAGTCTTGCTTATCCAGGTTCGACCGTATTAACAAAAGGAAAAAAAATTCAAACACCTGTGGTGCAACGACTAGCATATGGAGGACCCGAGCTTGATTCCAGATTGAAACAAATATTTTTATATAACATTGTATTATACAAAAAACGAGTAAATGTTTATTCCAGGTCTGGGCATTACATGGTTTTTGTTGTCCTTGTCCTATATTATATCTATTTATGTATTCTTTAATTAATTATTTTTAACTAGTGGAAATGCTCTTAAATTAATTATAATAATTAGATCGTAAATTAATCTTTATTAATTAATGTTTATTTTATAAGAAGCACAACCTTGAGCTACCTTTGTATAGTGTGAACCTTTTGGTGAAAACTGAGGTCATTCAGGTATAAATTGCCTGTATAAATTACCTAATAACAATATTAAGCCGCATAAAGACAATATAACTAATCGAGAAAACGTACGACAAATCATAATATAAACTTAGTTATATAAACATGTAATACATTCTAACAATACAGTCTTGAAAATCTACCAAGGTTAATAAAATTCGTTCCAGCACTTCAGAGCCGTGACCGTATTCTTGGAATCTCGAATTTATTGTTCTTAATGATATATCTTAACCCTTAGTAGCCTGATTTACGAAAGTTCACTTTGCCGCGCAAGTAATATGTCATAGATAAAATAAAACAATAATGACATTTGTTTTATTTTTTAATTTCGTTGGAAAGAATATTATACAACAGTAAAATACGAACAGCCAACCTATAAAAAAAACTAATAGTAATGTGAACATTCGGTTTAAAAGATTGGTATCAAAATTGATACTCTAGGTCCTAGACAAACAAAATATGATTTCTTAAATTTTTATTTTTTATCTCAATATCGAATCAAAACTCTCAAAATTAACGCGAAAAGAAACCACGTAAGTATTATAAATTATTATATTTATTAAAGTTTGGAGAAGTATTTAAAAAACGTTCTGTATTTTTTTTAAATTCTGTGTAAAAAATAAAATAGGTACCATTAATGAAAAAAAAACTTATTTAATAAAATAAAAATTTGTTTCCGACCCGAATTTTATTTTATTTACAATTTTTATAAATAATATTTTAATATATACTAGCTGTTGCCCCCGACTTCATTCGCGTAGTAATGAAAATATAAAGTACTATGAAGTTTAATGATGCTTCACATTTCAACGACGCCTGTTAGAAGTCTCCTGTAGTTTATATAGCCTATATTGATCAGTGATAATGCAGCATTCATATAGTGAAAGAATTTTTGAAATCGGTCCAGTAGTTTTTGAGCCAATTCGTTACAAACATACAAATCTTTCCTCTTTATAATGTTAGTATAGATTTAACCAACAATCAAACTTGAAACCTTTTCATTCTACATCAAAAAGAAACCGTGTAGATCCGTCTTGTTCATTGATTCAAATATATGGCACAGCCCAGCATTTCGTCCAGTAATTTAACGCAAATTGATTAAAATTCATCTCAGGATCAACAACTACATAGAAGGTCAAATGAACGAATTGCTTGTAACAATTATATAGCTCTACATTGCAATTAAGAGTTAATAAAACCCATTGGCCTTTTAAAATGTTAGTCGCGATGACAACCAAGTATGACTGAAATGATTGTGCGTATGTTTGTGTGTTTATAGGTATACTTAAGCCAATATTAAGAAATAACACATAGAGCGTAGTTTGATCTGTGATTCAATTAGTCATTACTCAAATGCATTTTATTCCATTTGATACAGTGAAAATTATTTACTAATAAATAAGAAATCTTTAACACTAGATTTACAAGCTTAAATATACCTATTTCTACCAAAACAAAAAAAAAAAGTATATATTTGTTACAAATATATATAAAATAATATACAGTTCATAAAACTAATTCTTCTGTTATAAATTAAAGAAGACTAGAAGAATTAAAGAAAATGTTAGATGCAGCAGGAATTTTAATTTGATCTTGCGTGACCAGTCATTTTGACTGCTCTGATAAATCTAGTGTTAAACACGGCAATCATTAGGCTGTAATCAAAATAAAATAGTAATTTGTTCGCATTTGGATTTGGAACTACAATATTTTATATACTTTTTGTTAATTTTCGAACGTCTCGATCTTTCGTTCATTTGATAGATTGCTGGTGCTCGTTAGTCGTTAGTAAAAATTCATGATCCCGATTGCTAACGGATCCGTTTTACTTGTGACAGCTCGATTCGAAAGCCAGACTAAATTCGTGATAAGCTCACTGATATAAGCAATTGCCAACTTATAAATACTAAAAACTATAACAATAAAAGTATTAAACACAATGACGTCATAACATGTTTCGTCTGACAATGGTCTAGATTTCTAGAATTACCACATACCGATGCCGGGTTTCTTTTTTTACCATACATTGTTATCTGCTCATTTTAATTTCATATTTTTTCCTAGTACTAACATTTACTTATAACATTCAACACACGTGATATAACGGACAGATATATCAAGTTAGTGTTTATATTCATTAAAATTATTACCCTATTTTGGGGCGTTGTGTGTAATTGCATAGTAAATGTAATGTAATGTAGGCGTCTACTTTGACTATGGCTTTGACGTATTATGAATAGAGTTACGCCTATGACGTCAAACTCTCGTCGTAGGGGCATCCGTTGAAGTTATTTATAAATTATTTACGTGGCACAATATGGGATGGGATGGTTTGCTTCTGTCTCGATACTAACGCTATGTTTTTTAAAATAGAAGGTTAGGGATTATTCACCATTATTAACTAATAGACCTAAATCTTAAAACGAGTTTCTAGTTCCATATGTAAACATACATATCCCTACAAATATTATAAATGTGAATGTGAGTTTGTTTGTCAAGATCATGATGAAACTTTGTACACTTATTTTTGGAGGTACTGGAAGTAACATAGGATACTTTTTATTTTAAAAATATTATTTTTTACTATAGTTTCCAATTGACTATAGTTTCAGTTGTTTGGATTTTTTCTATTTTATTTATTTATATTTGCGTCTGTCATTTTTACATATGCGATATATAACTATTTGAATTTTTGAGGTTAGGAGTCATTTTTGAGGTTAGATGCCACATTATTATTATAGATCTTACTGATACTTATTTAATGACTTAAATGCGAGCGAAGCCGCGGGTAAAAGCTAGTAAAATAATAATACAAGTTGCTATTTGACTCTTAAATAACATTGCGTCAGGTTTCGTAAGACATAAAAAAGGAGACTAACAAGGCTAGCAGTCAGAAATAAGATTTGAGCGTAGTTTGGAACTGTGATCACCATTTCATTCCATTTTATGCAGTAATAATTATTTACTAATAAACACAACAACTATTTGACAGTAATCAAAATAGTAATATGTTGCATATACTTATATTCCTACTAATATTATAAATGTGAATGTGAGTTTGTTTGTTACGTTTTCACGCAACAACTACTTAACCTATCATCATGAAACTTTGTACACATATTTTTGGAGGTAGGTACTAGAAGTAACATAGGATACTTATTATTTAAAGAAAAAGTAAGTTTTTACTATAGTTTCCAACTGACTATAAGTTACAGCTGTTTGGAAAATCATATAGATTCATTTCTATTGAAATTATTTAATCACCTAAATGCGAGCGAAGCCGCGGGTAAACGCTAGTATTAAATATTCAGTTTAAACATTAATTTGTATTTTCTTTCTGTCATTTATATATTAATAAGTAACGATTGAAACGATTTCTTATAAATGTGTGTAACAGAATGTAATGACAGTAGACAATTATATAAATAATGAATGAAAGAAATAGAAAAAAGAAACTAAAAAATTACATAAATACTATAAAGTAATAAACAATATTTAAAAAACGATCATAACAAACACTGATAGATTACTTACTGAAATTAATTAATATATAGTTTTATTTTCAATTGCGTTTATTTTAGTATGACTTCGTAATTTTAAAACGAAACCATGTTTCATATTACAGTTTATAAATAAGAAAATGTGACACGTCCTTAAATTAAAGTGCTTGAGTAAACGTTCAGGTCAATGATGTTTATAGCTTCGAAAGCGAAACGAGAACTGCGGGCTTATCACGAATTTAGTCTGGCTTTCGAACTGAGTTCACTTCAAGCGATTTATATGGAAATTTGAGCAGCGCCATCGCGTGCGGATTTGGAACTACAATATTTTAGATACTTTTTGTTAATTTTCGAACGTCTTGATCTTTCGTACATTTGATAGATTGCTGGTGCTCGTTAGTCGTTAGTAAAAATTCATTATCCCGATTGCTCACTGCAAACCCAAATTTAAATATAATTTTGCTTCGATTCCTACATTATTCTATTTTATATTCTTATATCATCCGTAGATTCCTATTGGAACACTTAGACTTGAGAAAAATAAAATTATATTTAATTATACAAAAAGAAAACCAAATATAATTAGACTTTAAATAGATAGAGAGATGTGTAATAATAAGTTGTCTAAAAAAAAAAGGAAGTCAAAAAAGATGACAATGACAGAACAAATGTCAAAAATTAAAATCTTTTAAATAAGTATTGTATAATATGTAACATGTTAAACATCGTCTGAGAATGCAAGCCTAAAAACTTTTAAACATGTAACATATAGTTAACGTGACCATACGTCCTGTTTTAAACGGGACCGTCCCTTTTTGCAGTTCTCCGTCCCGATGTCCCCGAAAAAAGCTTCCAACGTCTTTAACTACATCACGTTGCAAAAGGCAACCGAATGGAATAATCTAAAATAATTTATAAATAAAAGCGAAGAATTTTATTCTTACTTAAAATCATCACCAGCTGCATTAAAACAAATTTGTTTCTCTGAAAAATATAAAAATAACTGAGTAATTGTATAATTAATTTTTAAGTTGTAATAAATACTATTTTGATAAATAAAATAAAACTTAATAAAAAATTTTTTTTCACCATAAACCTACCAATTGACGTAAATAAACCATTGCCTCGTTTTGAGTAAAAAAATAAATGGTCACGTTACGTATAGTGTTGTTAGGTTATAAAAAAGGCATTTAAGCCGGATTAAATAAAAAAGTGAATGCGGGTATAAAACCGCAAAAAATCTAATCTACTTAAATAATGAGTGTTATATTTATGTAGGTATACGTATAAGTATGTATATATTATAAGTAAAGTCGTTGACCTAAAGAGAACAGGTTCAAAATCGAAGCTACCTCAACATTTTAAGTGGGCTCAAACAAAATCCTTTATACATACTAACTCAGAATTCTTGGCCATTGCAACTACGTCTAAAACAGCTGTCATGCATGCAAATTGCGTACATTCAACTTTACCTATACCTACACTTTACTACAAGTATAAAATTTCACTATTTTTATTTATTTAAAAGTGTACTCATGGTTACAAACAGTTTATCGCTGTGCCATGTTATTTAACACTAGATTTACTAGCTTAAATATACCTTTTTTTTATTGATAGCCCAGCATATGACCAGACTCCGCCTGATGTTAAGCTAGAGTGCGGTCCATGAGCATAGACAACTGTTACCAAAGACAGATATCCGCGCGCAACAGTCGACTCCACTATGCCGGCTTGAGGAGACGAATGTGCTCTGTCCAAATTGACAAGGCACACTCCTCTCATTATCCCGGCAACTTCCAAGCTGATCCCGAAACGCGACTAGGTCACTTCACGGGTGTTTCGTTTGAAAGTGGTGGTACTTCCCCAGGACGACATACTGGGCTAATGCCATCATCAGTCTGTCTACCACTCTTATTTCTCCCAAAACCAAAAAAGTATATATTTGTTATTTAAATAATATAAAATTCATAAAACTAATTCTTCTGTTAAATTTCACAGAAAAGAAGAAGATTAGAAGAATTAAAGAAAATGTTACATGCAGTAGGAATTTTAATTTGATCTTGCAAGAGCAGTCATTTTGACCGGTCTGGTAAATCTAGTGTTAAACTAATTACAAAATCTTAATTTTACAACAGAGCGATTTAAAGTTGTTATTGTGCATAGTTTGTGTCGATTCTTCGTTGTTGTATTGAGTATTTTAGAAATCATTGAGAAAATGTTTTGAAGCTATTTAAACAAAAAAAAAGTTAATTCTGATCATGTTAATAGGACCCAAGATGAAGCCACTAGTTTAAGCTAATCACCTCGTTATGGCTTTAGCGTAACCTAACCAATATGTTATAATAGAAGACCTTGTTTTTGAGGAGATAATTCATTTAACTTTTAACAACACAAAATTTAAGTGTGTGTTTTTATGTTTTCCATTAATTTAAAAAAAAACTATGTTATAGATACTCAATAGTTGTGTAAATAAATAAACATGCTCTTTAAAGGATTAATTGTGACTCTCGATAAATGAACCCGAGTTCCATCCAGAATTTCATTTTCGTGCTATTATATTTTTAAAAAAATATTTTCGTCCGTATGTGTTTCAAAATGTCTTTTAAATTACTGACAACAAATATGAAAGAGTAAGTGCAACGTTTTTTTAATACCTTTTTTGCATACCTTTTAAATACGTATTTTAAAAATTAAGCTACGTACTATTAAAGAGCTTGACCACCCCTGATCTATTACGATGTGACAATTGTTATGACTACAATGTCTGTGGTATAATTATAAATAGTTTTTCATATAGATCCATAATTTTAATTTGTCACCTCAGAAGCAGAAACACTTACTATGTACGAATATTACTGAGACCTTGGTTTAAGAAGGCTATAAATAAACCGTTTATAAATGTAGAGAGTGTATATTTTTATCATTATTTGCGTTTTAATCCGCATGTAAAGTTAACAATTAATTCATAATAACAGCGTTAAAAAAGAAATATGCAATCTAATCTATGTGTGCGTCAACCGATTTATAAAATAATCGATATAATAACGATTTTGGTAAACGCATCGATAACCGCCGATAATAATCTTTAGCTGTCTGTTCGTAAAATATCTAAATATAATCTACAATTGATGCGATTTGATCACTTTTTTTTTGAAACTATACTTATAGCTGATTTTTTATGGTAGCTTAACATATGACCACACTCCGCCAGATGTTAAGCTAGAGCAGAGGTCCTCAAACTTTTGGCGAAGAAAAAATCCCTAATCAAATTTTAAAAAAAACACTGATATATATGTATTTATTAATAATCATACGTAATATTTATATATATGGTATTGTATATCGTATCTCCTATTGCTCCGCGGAATACACTGAGAATGGCTGAGCTAGTTTATAGTCTTTGAATGAAGGCAACTGTTACCACAGACAAAGTGCGTGCAACACCATAGCGGCCTTATAAATATAAACAAGTGATCACTTCAATGTTACCAACTGAACGTATAAACCATAGACATTAAGTGGGACACATTATTACTCTATATTTATGTAAAAAATCTACTCAACGGGTCACCTAGCTCTCTCTGTCCCAAAACTTTAGCTACTTGGTAATAAAAATTCACATTATTTAATAAAAGATTTTTTTAGAATAATACTTAAAATACTGTTTGTGTCTATGTTTATGTTGTTCTTGTCCTAGATACCCAGTTCATAGAGTATATAAGTATAGAGTCAGGGCGTTGTATATTTCATTCTAATTATACTATTACATGCATATAAAAGGTTAGGAAGGTCTGAATGGAGTAACCGTGTTCACAAAGCGTGGAGGTTCAATGAATAAATCCCATGTTCGAATATCCCAAATACTTATTAGATATTTTGTACTGATTACTCTTTACTACCTATATACAAATCAATATTAAATGAAAACATAAATTCAATAGCAAAAGACAATCTTATCTTCGTAGGCAAGTAGTACCGCAATACGTAATATAGTCCCCCACGTAGCTCTTGTTGAGACCGCGATAAGGTTCAAAATTTGCTTTGAAAATTTAAATCAGCACACAACGTAACATTGACAATCTATTTCTAATGTATAAAAGAACTATAGTCTATACTAATAAAAAGTAGAAAGAATGTAAACATCACATAGAACTGTAGTTATACAAGGAATTCTAGATTAGATTAATATCTAGTAAAATTACATTTGATTTCTGTTTTTTATTAAGTGACAAAAGATATGTAAACTTATTTAAAAAAATATTGAATATAGGACAGTGTTTATGAAAAAAAATCTCATAAGGGCAGAATTACAATAATAAATCATTTTGAAAAAAAAAACCAAACAAATGAAATACATTTTTTAACAGAAGCTATGTTAGACATTATCCGCGATCGTTGTTTGTCTTGTTAAAGTAAAATTTGGTTGTTTTTTGTCTTGATGTAGCTTGAGTACTCGACACTGGCAGAATTGTCTTTATTAGATATCTGAGGTCGTTAATAAAAGAAGAAGAAAAAGAACAAGGTGAGGTTTGGACTACTTCAGACTGTTCGGTGTGGATTATCGCAGGTCGATGGCTAGTTAATAATCTCTAAAAACATTTCGTTTATCAACAAGATAACGCTTTTCGTTTACAACCTTGTGATTTAGATTAATAATTAATTAAAACATAATTAACTTACAGACATCGGATTTGTTTAATTAAAGATTCGAATAATTATTTAATGTTCAAAGAATTAGTATTGCTTAAAGCACTGGTTTGAACTGTCAAAGTGACAGTTTATTCATACAACATCTGTCACTTTGACAGTTCAAACCAGTGCTTTAAGCAATACTAATTCCAAGTAGTGTCTATGAATATATTGTTCTGCGTATTCTTTGTTAAGCCATAATGAAACAATTACTGACATGTATCCAGTGTAATGTTATTTTTTAATTAATGAAAATATTTAATACGGGACGGATTAAACAAAGTTTTTGAGCGGTGAATATGAGTATTTACTAAAAACAATATTATTTCCTTTGATATTTATTTTAAAACAAGGATAAATCTTCCAATTAAGTTATTAACGTTATTATTTACTAGATTTTAAAACACGTTTCGTACACACTACACTTTGTAACGAAACGATTTTACTAAAAATAAATCAAAAGTTCATTGACCTAAATTCAAAGCGACCGATATTTTATCGTTCATTCAGAAACTACTTTTAAATGTAGAATAATAAAAAAAAACAAAGGACATCACTATATATTGTGTTTTCTATAGTTGGATCAGTAAATACATTATCAATTACTAATTAGTATTAGTATAGAGTTTTTAGACAAAAAATAATTTAAGGATACTATTACAACGCATACAGCATATATACATATATATTGACGAGTTTCTTGTGGTATTCTTTTCGTCATACGCCTTTCTGAAGTCACGGTAGAGTCTGACGATGAGCAAGCGCACGCCTTTAGTGTCTATGCTAATAAACGATTTTCATTTCATTTCATTATACAGTATATATACTTTATCAAATAGTATAGTTTTTTTTTAAAATTGAAATCCGATATACGATATGACGTCACAATTTCATTTAATATATTTTCTGTAGTCTATTTTTCAAATATGATTTTATATATTAATCTTGTTATACGATTTAAAATTGAATTTGAATCTTATCGGCTATTACTCCCAGACTTTTGTATTAAAAATATGTAAATGAAGTATAAGTTTTAAACGGACGGACAACGTAATTAGTCACGGTAAATTATTAAGAAAAAAAACAGTAGGTATGCCTTGGTTTAATTACATAAATAAATGGAAATTACCATTCAATGCATAATAGGTACTGTAGAGTAAAATAAATTTAATTTAAAAAGAGTATTGTTATGACAATAAAATATATATTGTGCAATGCAAGACAAGATTTATGTTAAACGAGATCTTGTTCTACAACATCTGCTTTCACAAAACGTACCTACCGCATATTATTACAAATATATAAAACTATAAATTCTTATCAATTTTATTACAAATTACGTTTTCATTATAATTATTTACATTTATATATCAAATTACTCAATGTTTATATGACCTACTGGTATAACTCGATTCAAACGATAAAATAGGAAATTTTGACTTACATATTTCGCTGATAGCGCCCTCTTTTGGCACAAATCACTGGGAGTATGTAAAAGTCACACACTGGGTTCTGATAAAATGACGGAACAAAACGCACGTGCGCCTCGCTCGAAGGTTGAATACAAAATAGTGGCTAAGCAACGACAGACGCCGGCCGTCGCTGCCTCTTTACGCGGCACCGCATTTTTGAAAAAAGAAATCCTTTTGCTTTTTTTTCTTGTACCCTCAGAAGCAAAATCCGATACGTCTTCTATTCAAGAAAGAGTGGCACAAAGTAGAGAATTTATCACTTGGGATGATAATTATGTTTACACAGAAACAACAATTATTATGATAACGTGAAATATATAACTATAATAAGTTAAACGACATGCATTTGTTTTTATAATACTTACTATACGATGGAATTGGTGACTGAATCTTTTTATTACTTAAATTGTAAAGATTACGAACGAGTTGTAATGCATTTAAATTTTGATATATCTAATTTTTTATTTAATGTTTTAATTACAATTGCTTAACGCTAGAACTACCAACAGGTCAATATGACCGGTTGCAAAAATTCTTCACAAGACTTTTATGTGAAATCTTACTCAATATTTTTTGCAAACGATTCTATATTTTACAATTCTACAATAAATTATTTGAATTATATTTACACTGCAAGCACAAGTCATCCGGTCATTTTGACCGGTTGGTAAAAAAGGTCATATTAACCGGCTGGTAGTTCTAGTGTTAAAAGTAACACAGTTATATGTACTAGTGTGCGTGTGAGTACGTATTGTTAATTTGTTGAATGAATTTGATATTTTTTTATTGTATTACAAGAATGCATTGGACAATAGCTGCATCTCCGATTCTCCAAACACTTTTAACGGTATCAGATAAACAATCATTGTGCAACATGATTAACAATGGCGGCCTTAGGGGGTGGCGAATGGGGCAATCGCTCGGGGCCTCGCTCTTGCAGAGGCCTCGTTTTTAAAAGTTTCTTTTTTAAAACTGTCAATGTAAAATATTTTAAAACTCAAATTTTATTTATTTGTATAACTTTAGCATTTCTCGTCAAATATGACAAATACCTAAACCAAAAAAACCAGATCCACTTTCGCACACATACTTTTCACGAAGGACAAAGGGCCTCGCAATGGCTAAGGCCGCCACTGATGATTAATAAATAAACTGCTTTAAATTATAAGTAAGTAACTATTTATAATCAAACAATAGTGTGGTAGTAACTTGAATATTTAAAAATGCCATATTAGACCAAAATGCATATAATTTAAATTTTTAATAATCACTTAACACGTTTTTTATTATTAATATAGTATCTTTTTAAACACCGGATTAGAATATATATAGAGTAAATAAATGCAACAATAAGCCGCCAAAAGTCATTTTAAATTAATTATACTAGCATGTATTCTTTGAAATGACATGAAATGAAAATCGTTTATTAGCATAGGCACTAAAGGCTTGCGCTTGCTCATCGTTAGACTCTACAATGGCTTCGGAAAGGCGTATAACGAGAAGTAGACAAGAAACTAGCCAAACTTCCTGTTAACTTTCTTTGCCTGACTTCCTGTAAGCAATCATATTGACAATTAAAATTTGTAATTAAAATAATTGTAACAATTCGAGTTTATCAATACCATTGTACGATTTAATTGTTTGATTACAAGAGACAATGGCTCTTGTAACTAAATGTCAATACAAAATTCTAAATCAGGGATTCTCAACTATTGTGCCACGAGGTTCTAAAAGTGTACCGCCAAATTTTAGATATATAATAATGTTAATATTACATCCAGAGGCGGCTCGTCCTAAAGAGCACTGGTGCAGTGCACTCCCACGAAAATTACAGAAGTAATCTATATTTCTTCATAATACATACTATCCTTACATTATATTCATTCTATTCTACTATGCCTATACAATAGTATATTATATAATATTACCTATATCTACGCCGCTGTAATATAAGTTCTGTAATTTTCGTGGGAGTGCACTGCACCAGCGCTCTTTAGGACGAGCCGCCTCTGATTACATCTTATTTGTGTGAATCCGGATTTTCATCATTAACCAACATTAAAACTAAAAAAATATCAAAATTGTTAAACGTAGAAGGCGATATGAGAGTAGCATTGTCATTTTTACGTACAAATATAAATGAAATTATCAAAAACATCAGGCTCAAATTTCGCATTAAAAGTATTCTTATTATTAACTTGTAATTAATCTTTTACTACACGTACTGTTATTTTTGTAGTACATATTATTTTATTTCGCATATTTAAAATTATTATCAAAAACCAACCATTCTCAAAGTTGTGTTCCGCGGAACCCTAGGGCTAAAATATTGCAAAAAAAATACCTACCAAAGGAAGATTATAAGGTTATATCTAAATATTCCAACTAAATATTACGTAATATTACATTGCAATATGATTATTCATAAATACATATAAATCAGTTTTTTATAATTATATTAAGACGTTCTCCTTCGCCAAAAAAGTTTGAGAACCGCTGCCATAAACTATTTTACGCAGTTATCATTTTCTTTGTGTGCCGCCAAATTTTGAAATCGTTAAAAGTTTGTCGCAACAAAAAAAACAGTTGAAAATCACTGTTCTAACTAAATGGTCAAGCCACATACGCGCGTGTCATGCGTGACGTAAGATACACGCGTCATTTTATAATACATAATAATAATAATAATTAATTATTATTGGTAAGCGATAGCCCCAAGATCTGACCCTTATTATGATTATGAAATCTGATATAATACTTAAGGTTTAAGACATTTATTTGCTCAAAAAGAATTACAAAAAATTCACTTAATTGAGATAAAAATAATAATAATAACTATAAATAAACATATCGTACATAGAATTTTGACAACACCATCACAAGGCACTCAAACCCATTATATGTTTTTTTAATTCATATTTAAGTTTAATAATATTTCTAATATTAGTTATGTTAATTGGTAATTCATTATAGAACTGCGCTCCTTCCACCATAACACTTCTCTTTCCATAGCTAGTTCTAGCTCCTAGGATTTTTATCTGATCTTTACTCCGTGTGTTGAATTTATGTGTTTGTTAAATTCAATTTTTGTACTAATTTGATTGAGTATGACTTTTTTTTATAAGAATGGATGTGTAGTATTTATGTAATTGTGTGACTGATAAGTGTTGGGTTTCGTTATAAATTTTTAGCGTGGATGCAAAGCCGAGTCTCCTGCGCGTGTTTTTTCGAAACATTAGACAAAAACATTGAAACATTGGGACGTGGCCATACACATTTTTGTATTCGTACAGAATGTTTTTGTTTTCCGTGGTCGACGGAAAGCAAAAACATTGTGTACGGCCACGCCCCAATGTTTCAATGTTTTTGTGTAATGTTTCGAAGAAACACGCGCAGAAGACGAGGCTTTAGGTAGTCGTAGTAATATAGTGTTTACTACTTAATGTCAAAACTGAATATAAGATCGTTTATTCTGGAATCGAAAATAGATGTAAATACCGTGACGATTAGTTTATCAATGCCATGAATCAATGAATGTGTTTATGTATATTATATTATATTTAATGGCTGCTCAGACGCTTTGGGTGGTCTCGCATTTATAGGAATTATGAAGTAAGCTGGACTCTTTAATTCACTTGACAATATATTAACTTATTTTTTTGAAATAAACACATTTTAAATTTGTTAGGATCAGTGGGCTTATCACGAATTTTAGTCTGGCTTTCGAACCGAGTTCGCTTCAAGCGATTTGTGTGGAAATCTGAGCAGCGCCACCGCGTGCGAATTTGGAACTACAATATTTTAGATACTTTTTGTTAATTTTCGAACGTCTCGATCTTTCGTTCATTTGATAGATTGCTGGTGCTCGTTAGTCGTTAGTAAAAATTCATGATCCCGATTGCTAACGGATCCGTTTTACTTGTGACTGCTCGATTCGAAAGCCAGACTAAATTCGTGATAAGCCCACTGATGATCACATAACAAATTACGCTTGGACGTCGTTTCTAAATATTTCTAAAAGACTTTATGTAGTTCAATCCGTATTTTATCTACAAGCAAAATATTTTTTTAAAAAAATTCGCCTAAATTCTAAAAAAAAACAACAAAAAATTACTTGCATAAAAGATTTAATTCGTACTAAACATTTGTATGTAACGTCTAGCTATGATATAATTAAAAAACAATAATATTTTTAATAAATAAATAAATAACATATAAATACAAAATATACAAATGCTTAATTCCAATACTA
Source organism: Tineola bisselliella (assembly GCA_028551675.1). Taxonomy (NCBI): domain Eukaryota; kingdom Metazoa; phylum Arthropoda; class Insecta; order Lepidoptera; family Tineidae; genus Tineola; species Tineola bisselliella. Next base: position 64,195 of record JAPWLS010002485.1, read on the forward strand.
TTTGTATATACATATATTTAAAACTAGATATAAAGAAAATTTATAAATTTATACTAAAGTTACAATGTCCCATCAAACCTGGTATTTGGTCTATTTTTAACGTCAATATTGCTCCATACATTAAAAATATAATAATACATGTAGAGTAAGAATTTAAGTCAATTGCTCAGAAAAAATATATCAAAAAAGCCCATTCAATAAAATTGTTCATCAAACACTCTGTACAGTCAACAGCAGAAGTCGTTTACAATAATAGTACCACATACTTAATAATATTCACTATATTGTATGCTTATAGGTGCCACCTTAAGCCGAGTCTCCTGCTCCTGTTTCTTCGAGACATTACACAAAAACATTGAAACATTGGGGCGTGGCCGTACACAATGTTTTTGCTTTCCGTCGACCACGATGAATACAAAAATGTGTACGGCCACGCCCCAATGTTTCGATGTTTTTGTCTAATGTTTCGAAAAAACAGGAGCAGGAGACGCGGTTTTATATGTACTACCAGTGTTGCCAACCCCAAGAAACTAAAAAAACAGCAGCTCACCAATAAAAAAACAGGAGAAAACAGTTGGCAAAGTAAAAAAGCAGATTTCATACTGTCCTCATATAATTAAAACAATCACCTATTTTTATTAGTTACTAGGACTCGCATACATTGTTATATAATAATATTGAACACAACGTAATAAAAAACAAAATTCAATGTAAAATTATTTCCACTTTCATCCTCAATTGCTTCAGTATTTTCGGAATCATTTTCCTTTTTAAAGTCATACATATTTATAAGAGTAGATACTGCCGTCCAGTGTCATTGCGTTTTATTACACAGTGGTTATCAAAAAATATTTGCATAGTGTAACAGGTGGCGCTGAACGCTAATTGAAAAACAGTAAAGATCAATGTGAAAACAGCTTATCTACTGTTAAAACAGTACGGTTGGTAACACTGGAACTACACAAATGTTAACAAAAACTATTCTAGAAGTAGCCACTGTTGTTTAAGAGTGTCGGATAACCGGTCAAATGACTACCTTCTTAAGCTATAGTAGTAGGAAGAACGAAATCACAAAGAGAGCAATAATAGACCAATCTATGTTCAATGACAGTGGCGGCGCTAGACCAAATTTAAACGTCGGCGACATCAGCTTTGCGAGGCCTTTGCAATTTTCCAGTCGGACATAAAACGTTAATTATTTACACTGACGAGTGATGTACAGTAATACCCCGCTTTACGCGACTCCGTTATGCGCGGTTTCACTATAACGCGAAATTCAAATTTCGCGCTCATTTGCCCCGCATTATGCAAAAGAGTGCGTATAAACATAATGTAGTCATCAACTTCTCTAAAGTCGCGGGAATTTCAGTTTTTTCCGGAACGTATCATTCGCGTAAAGCGGGGCATTACTGTATAAGTGAATGGGTCTAATCTAATATTATAAATAAAAACACAAATTAAAATAAACTAATTTTTCGACTTTTTTCGAAATTTGTTTTTTTTTGCGAGCCCTAGCGCCGCCACTGTTCAAGGATTAATGCACACGAATAAAACCTTCCTTACTACAAATACAATTGCGTAAAAACTACGAGATCTCTACATTATCTAATAACTTACTGTTAATAGGAAACTTTTATAACGTAACCCCACTGGACTCACTGGTACATGACGGGTCTCCAAAGGGGCGCCAAATGCCGCAAAACAAAAAATTGCTAGCTAAATAATTTATTGATTTGCGAGTATATTTTGCATGTAATATTAAATTGTTTTCGAATTGGGGGGGCGCTAAAATTGTATGTACGTAAAAATTTTAGCAGCCTCCTCGGTTTTACGTCATGTTGGGTACCAGAGAATAGTGACGTAAAACGAGACACATTTCAGCGGCGTAAAACGAATCTTAGATCGTTAAAACGAGGGATGATGTCAAAATTTCGACTGCCGTAAAATGTAGACTATCTGTATTCTAATCAAATTTATGTTTATGAAATTTATAACCGACGTGTCAAATTAAACTGACAATCGAATTAAGCAATTAAAATAAAATCGAAACTTTATGCATTCGAATAGATCTCCTAAATCAAAAGTTAGGACTTTAGTATCTTTAAAAATATATCGAATATACCTAAATAAAAATTTGTGCGTTATGTTTTTATTATAAATATTATTATCTAAAAGTTTCAAATCAGCTCCGAAGGCACTAATCAACTCGGGACAGAGAATCCCTAGTGAATCCCTATAAAATAGTGCAAGAATAATATATAAAAGTGTAAAAGACAAATACTAAAATTCTATATCCCATCAAAAAAACTCAACTCGACATATTTATACCCGCTTAGTAACCAATACGATTTACGAAGAACAGTCGCCTGTACTAAGTTACTAAATATTTCAAAACAAATGACTATATATTAGTCTTAGTTGAAATTAGTCACTAATATAATTTAAAAAAACTTTACAAACATCGAACGCGATAGTAACGGTTGAATATTTAAACGATGTTCTAATTTCAAATCCTTTCAATTTTCTTTTGTCTCTTTCACTCGTCATTTGAATGAAAGAGACAACAAATTTAAACAGATTTCAAATCAAGCATTTAAGAATTCGGCTATGAACCGTATAAAGTCTTTTAAATTAATCATTTTAATGTGAAATAAACTAGGATATATAAGTCATAATTATCGAATTAGAGTTTTTCATAGAGTATATTAATAATAAATTTAGTGCAATCTAAGCTATACTATCAGTATCGCTATTCTGACTCTTACTGCTGCATATTTTAAAATTCTTCGTAAAAGGTATTACTAACACTAGTATACCAGCGAACGCGATCCATCCTCCAGCTAAATAGAAGGAGAGCTCCCATGTTTTTGTTAAATCGAAGAGTAACCCTGGAATGAAATAGCAGAGCATTATTTTTTCATTAAACACGTCATGACACGGCAAGCGCTAGTGACTGACTAAACCGCATTAGCCCGTTGGACCAATAACATAGTCCAGCCATTCTCAAAGTGTGTTCCGCGGAACCCTAGGGCTAAAATACTGCAAAAAAATACCTACCAAAGGGAGATTATAAGGTTATATCTAAATATTCCAACTAAATATTACGTAATATTACATTGCAATATGATTATTCATAAATACATATAAATCAGTTTTTTATATTTATATTAAGGCTTTTTCATTCGCCAAAAAAGTTTGAGAACAGTCATTTACATGTTTCAAAAAGTGATAATTGGACACAATCGGTATTATTATCTAATAATTTGCGTTTATTATATTGTATTTACTTTATTTTTACATTGAGAGATGCCAGAAATAATGTTATTAGGTTTACGTTATTAGTCCAACGGTCTAATATGGTTTAGTCGGACACTAGCGCTGGGCGCGATTCGACGTGCTTCTATTTTTAAATTAAATTGTTTTGTTTTATTCGAATTTTAAGATCTGACCCACCTGATTTACACATTATGAGTAAAAAAATTAATATACGTACTATTGGTACCAGATGGGATTTGGGGCATTACAATAGGTTAAATATTGTGTAATTTTATGTAATTCGTTTAAAAAAAAATTCACATATTCAATTACTTTTACAATTTGTATGTTTTAGTTCTTATTTTTTGTTTATCAGAAATATACAAACAAAGTTATCTTTGCGCGATACCCATATTTAAGTTGAGTGACAAACAAATAGACAAATGAGAAAGAGGTGTGTTAAATTCATTAAACTTAATTTATACGTTCTTTTTTTAAACTTTTTTAATCCGACATTTCGAAAGCTTTATAGCGACAGAAACTCTTTTAAATTAATTAAATAACTTCACTAATAACCTATTAGTCACTACATATAATAGGTATTATTTATTTAATGAACATTTAATGAATTCTGTAGTTGTAAATAATTGTACTTTTGACGTTTGTAAAATTTGCACGCATATATAATATAATTAGTGGATCGTTAAAATTAGAAAATAAATACATATCAATTCAATTAATTTTAAAGCATACCTGATAAAGGTGGTCCAATCAAATGCCCGACGCCCTGCCCGAACAAGACCAAGCCATAAGCAGAAGTGAAATCTTCTAGAGGCACCAACCCAACCAACAGACTCGGTATAAAAGTGAATGCACCAGCAAATAGAAGACCAAATACCGCTGAGATGACCGCCAACACTATCAGATTTAAAGATGCTGGTGGCATTGTTGCTACGCACATTCCACATAACACTAAACAAGCTGAGTAAAGCGCTCCGACATTAACACATGGTCTGTCTCCAATCCATCCTAAACCGATCTGAAAGCACATACGCCGATTTTCAAATGGATACAGTGGGTTTATCACGAATTTTAGTCTGGCTTTCGAACCGAGTTCGCTTCAAGCGATTTGTATGGAAATTTTAGCAGCGCCACCGCGTGCGGATATGGAACTACAATATTTTAGATACTTTTTGTTAATTTTCAAACGTCTCGATCTTTCGTTCATTTGATAGAATGCTGGTGCTCGTTAGTCGTTAGTAAAAATTCATGATCCCGATTGCTAATGGATCCGTTTTACTTGTGACAGCTCGATTCGAAAGCCAGACTAAATTCGTGATAAGCCCACAGTTTTTGTAGGTACATAAACGATAGAAAGGGAAACGATCGCGGCGGAGTTGTGAACGTCAAAGGAGATATATGCATCCCTTTCACACCAACATTTCACTAATTTCTAATATTCATGTAGGTGACATGACAAAAATATAGTTATTTCTTTCTAATGATTGTTTCTTCCAGTCCAAAGATTATTGACTGTACTATCCCGGGAAGATAGCCGGTCTTAATTATAACCAGTCCCTCTGCCGCTCTTAGATGTAATAAAAGTCGTAATTGTAAATAAAAGATGGCATTGAAGTTAGCTAAATAAAATTGGTCACATCTGCTTATCGGTAGTTAAAACCTTAACTAAACGGTATTTTATCTAAATATAATATTATTATCAAGTCTTAATCATTCTTGATTATGTAATATACGTTTTAATATTTGACATTTAATTATAATGAGTTTGAATTTTTTTTTAAATAAGTATATGTAGCTTAAACTTTACATAACTCGAGGAATAATACTGTACAATAGTTTCTATGTATACCAATAGATGGAGCTGCCGTCGTGTTGCTTTCTATAAATCGCTTTTTCTGATTGAACACAAAAACAAGAGCGTTAACAATACATTATAGAGAAAATATGAAACTTGTTTAGTAAAAAAAACAGTACTGTGTAGTTTTTTAAGTTTCTTGTGCAGATTCTAACAATGAAACGCTTTTTTTATATAAAGCAAATCTATTAGCGACTTGTAGAACTAAAAACTGTTGATATTTACGAAATAGTTGCGTTTTCAATGTCAAAATCCGCAATAAATTATTTTTAGTGTAGGTGGTACTAAAATTATCAATAGAGAGATTTAGAACAAAAAAAATCTATTTTGAACAATGTGCTTCCAAAATACCGCGTGTATAATATATAGTATTATTTATATAAAAAAAACTCACCATTCCAATAGTATTGGTAATACCAACAATACTCAAAATAAACGCACCATCATCTTCGCTATATCCAATCTGGGTTAGATGTTCGACCAAGTAGAAGTATGGTACAATAAACCAAGTGAACAAAATTATGGTACTCAAAGACAGTAGGACGAAATGAAACTTGGTGTAAAGAGATACGTCGAAAAGACCAGACATGCAACTAAAACATTCGGCGTACCATTTCTGAAATAAGAACAGTTAATTAGACAAATTCTAGAAGTGACTATGGCAACTCCCATTATCTAAACCAGTGTTTCCCAACCTTTTCTGTGTCATGCCCTACCTTAGCCTTTCTAAAATTCTTATGCCCCTCAATGTAACCCAACACCCAGTTGATATTTTAGTCTCGTCAAGCAAAATTATGCCTAATAATTATTTACTACAATTTGCATTTAAATAGCCCGGAATAAAAGAATTAAACTCGTGTCGAGTCCATTTTCGAATTGTCCCCCTTAACAATCAAATTGCTCCCCTATGGGGCGTGGGGTCCACGTTGAGAAACACTGATCTAAACAGGTCATTTAACTTAATAGTCGTTACACTTAATAGTGGTGATTGGTGCTACCCTGGAACAAAGTCCATCATCAGCCTGTCTAGTGTCTACTATTCTTTAAAGTGTCTCTTATCATTTAGGGTTTCCTTATCGTCAAGAGTGCATTATCAGGTACTCCAGTTCAGGATCAATAACAAATTGAAATGGTTAATATTATAATCAGTTTCTACGCGAGTTTGGTGTTATAAAAAATCAGTTGCATTATTTCTAAACGAGATAACATTACAAATCACAAAGTTTTCATTTATAAGTAGTGTTTCAATCGATTAATATCAACAAAATTTGCACATCACCGACGTCCAGCCCCGAAGTAAGATGGTACACGACTAAACAAATCCCGGGCAATTACCCTACTTTTATGTTGCCATTATAAAACACGAATAAATTAAGTGAATACGTAATTGGAACTTTACCTCTTCTTTTTCATTGATGGTAATCATAGAGTTCTTGTAAATGTTAGGACAAGAAGAAGCCCTTAGTCGGTATTTCGATATATTCAACATTGCGTTTCTATGCATAATTGAATTCCTTGGCATTCTCAAGTCCTTCAAGTAATGATAATTTACTGACAATCGCTTCCTCAGCCATTCCCGTCTTTCTCCTTTGCTGTCCTGTTTTTTTAGCACTCTGCTTTGATCCTCAATTGAACGGTGTCCGTGTTCATCTTTCTCTGTAGTTTTATCTCTTGCCAAGGCTTTAAGTTTAACAGAAACAGCTGGAGGATTCTTTGATTCATCAAAAGATTCTGTTGGTAATTTATGTTCAGAGCTACTCTTGTAGGAATTTAGTAACGATGGATAGTTTACTAGGATTATGTTGTATAATTTTTTGTTACCTGTTAAAGTTTCTAATACTTCAATTGGTACCTGAAATTTGTAAAAAGTTTTAACCATTATTATCAACTAGCTTTTACCCCCGGCTTCGCTCGCATTTAAGTCATTAAATAAGTATCAGAGATCATTTCAATAGAAATGAATCAATATGATTCCAAACAGCTGAAACTATAGTCAGTTGGAAACTGTAGTAAAAAATAAATATATTTTTTTAAATAAAAAGTATCCTATGTTACTTCTAGTACCTCCAAAAATATGGTACAAAGTTTCGTAATGAGTAGTTGTTGTGTGAAAACGTAACAAACTCACATTCACATTTATAATATTAGTAGGGATTAAATATTGGGTTGAGTGAAGGCATTAAAATGTTACATTACCTTTTCGCTTTGCTTTAAATAAGTAGGTAAGTGTATCACAGAGTTGCCTTTTGCTCTCATGTTGGCGTTCATTTTCGTAGTGGACTCTAAATGCTCGGCCACTTGTATGGAGGTGGCTAATTGCGTCAGAATATAGTCAGGAGGATGTCCGCTCTTCATAAGAATTTTAAGCTCTTCAATACCTGGGTATATCGATTCTCCGCCACCAGATCTTCCCGATATAGAAATTGAACTTGAATCTTTGGACCTACTCTTTGCTTGTCTTTTATGCTCTGCAATCAACCATTCTGGATCTCTCATCACAGCCCCGCAAACACATAAGTTGAGTAAAGTGCCAGACAGCAACAGTATTGTTCCTCTCCAACCGTATTCTTGAATGAAATATTGCGTCATCGGAGCGTATACGAAGGTACCTACGCCGGTACCACAAGCGCCCAGGCCTACAGCCAAAGTTCTTTTTTTATCAAACCAGTAAGCTATGGCAACCACGGCTGTGACGTAAACGAGGCCCAAACCAAGTCCAGCGATAACACCAAAAGTTATCAACATCATTTCTAAGGAATTTGAAATGGAGGCAAGTATGAAGCCAAACGTTGATACAATACCGCCAAGCATAGTCATACTTCTACATCCGTATCTATCCACCAAAGCACTCATTATAGGACCGGATAGAAGCGGTACGGCTATAAAAAGACTTCCAATCCACGCCGTTGTAGATTTGCTGGCTTGAAACTCGTCCAAAAATTCTATGTAAAGTAACCCAAATGAGAAACTGATACCGTCAGCTATCATTGAAATGATAAATGAAGATAAAACTACTACCCATCCCCAACCGCCATCTGGTATATTGGGTTTTGATTCAGAGTCATCCTCTGAATCCTCACTGGAGAATATACTGTCGTTGTCTTCTAAACCAGAGAACTTTACACCATCATTGGGTGAACCAACTACAATCGTTTTATCCGCTGCATAATCATCATGTTTACTTAATTCTACATCGTGACTAGAAACTGAACTGCTTTCAAACGTAACAGATTCCTCACCATCCCCTGGAGTGTCTTTTTCAATCCCAGAACTCCCAGTCGAATCTGAGAGGGGAGAATCTGTTACAGCATCCTCGCGTTTTAATTGACCACGCTTCGGTTCTACTACTAAATTTTTACTATCGGCTTCTGTGACAGACTCCATTGTAATAAATAAGGAATAAATAAAACCCTGTTACATTAATACTGTAATATCGTTGTTGAAGGAGGATCTATTGTTGAAGTGATTCTCATAATCTTGGATCTCTTGCGGAATACCGACTACTCTGTCGGGCTACGCTGTTCAATTTAAGGGTGTTAGGCTTGTTCTGCCTGGTGACCATTAAGTACCGACTATTTTCTTGTTCCGTTCCCATACAAAATTATATTTTGTCGGCGGCCTAATAGCCGCACCACTCTATCCACGTCAATTATCAAGGTTCCACCTTCTTTTTATATAATACCGGAACTTGATGGGAGCGCCTGAAATAATACAAAAATCGATACAGACGCTGTGGTAGTGACCTTTGCAATAAAATATGTGATACGCACAAATTTACGCACAAAAATCCTTTATTGCTTTAAAAAATAAATAAATAATAATAAAACTGATACACATAAACAAAAGAGTAATTGACGATCTTATCACTAAAAGTAATTGGTTCCAGACAACCAATTGTCATAGAAGCAGTATTAGTATCGGGCAATGCAATTTAGGAAGACTCTATTTTATAATTAAGATATAAATATGTTGTTGATATTAATTATTATTAATTTTAGACGATTTATTATTAAACTTATAATTTATATTACAAAAGAAAACTGTGTAAAACTAATAAATACAACAGTTAAAATTCATATTTATACCAATAAAATTAACTATTCAAATAATTTAACTTTTTTACGACTTATGATCGCGTTCAATTGTTTTTATTTTAATCATGAATTACGAAAAACAACACAAAAATGATATAAATATAATTTAATAACAAAGTAATAGAAATAAATATGTATTAACAAAACGCCTGATTTTAAACAAAACACAATTTAAATCACAATTTGATTCTAAATAAAAATTTAACTTCTATTTTATAAATGCATTACTTACATTACATTTACAAGAAATAAGTGAAAAAACGTTTCAGTCGGCGGGTTACGTGAGTGTTTGTGGACCGTCTGACTAGGAGTTGTGGAGCCGTACAACTGGCGATCGATACCGACCGGCTGAAGAGGTACGCGTTAAATGCTGACAGGTGACGTCACAAACGACTCGCAGTTTAACGAAACATCGATATCGAATAATGAAACATAATTTACAGAGAAAAATTAAGTAATACCTACATTTTTATATATAAAAAATACCGTATGTACTTCGAAATGCTTTTTTTAAACAACTTATGACACTTGTTCTAAATTCAAAATAAATATAATACTAATTATGTCGGGTATGGAAGCTAAAAATCTAAAACACATGAAAATGTAATTAATCAAATATTCTACATTCAAATTAAAGCTGTCAATTTTGAAAAAGGAACGTCAATTTTGTGTCATTCAAGTTTCGTGTTTAAATAGAGAAAAAGAATACAAAATGAGCGATGAGGGAAACTAAACTTACTGTTTACAATTATATTTTTACACACAACTAATTTGAATGAAATGTGAAAGTTTAATATGAAAACAAAAACAGTACAAAACAACATAAACTGAATAAAAAAGATGAATAAAAAAACCGTTGTTTATTAAGACTGTAAGTAATTATGAGAATAGATTTGCTTGCGTCAATATTAAAACTGGTGCCAAGTGCGTCTTTGGATGCAAATGTGACTGTTTGTTTGTGATTTTACATATAATAGAAAAAAAACATCGTCTATTATTTATGAAAATAAATCTACAGCGAAGGCCAGGGGTTCGATTCCCGTGACAAACAAAAATTATGTCTGTGTTGTCTTCTGTCTACTGTTTCTGATAAGAAATTTGTTTTTTATTTGCGTAATTAGGTTCTTACGCATAGACGAAAAGACATATGACGAGTATAAATCACAAATTCGCGCCAGTCATAACCTGTGGGCTCATCAAGAATTTTAGTCTGGCTTTCGAACCGAGTTCGCTTCAAGCGATTTGTATGGAAATTTTGGCAGCACCACCGCGTGCGGATTTGAAACTACAGTATTTTAGATACTTTTTGTTAATTTTCAAACGTCTCGATCTTTCGTTCATTTGATAGATTGCTGGTGCTCGTTAGTCGTTAGTAAAAATTCATGATCGCGATTGCTAACGGATCCGTTTTACTTGTGACAGCTCGGTTCGAAAGCCAGACTAAATTCGTGATAAGCCCACTCTTCAATATAATGTTAGTAAGTTTTCTTGTTTATTATTATGTAATTTTTTAACTAAACTGAATGCTCTTATAATATACTTATAAGTAAAAAGTCTATCCCTTAAACTTTTTTTGAGTTGCCTTTGTTCTGATACACACACACATATGTTTGTGTATTATTTGGATATTAATTAAACACGTAATTTCAGATGCTTACTATAACATTATCGGTGGTCAAGAGCGAAAACCCGATAAGATTCGAAATCGTAAAACTTAAAAAATCACGCCGCTTTTGATAAAATGTTAACAAAAAAAGAATATAGACATCGCAAAATTGAAATAAAATACATAGATTTAATAGGTCATACAGAAAACAACCATATTACTATAAACTATTATAATTTGTAACTCATAAGTGAAATTTCGCCTTTAAGCGACGTCATACTATCCGTTTATCTACCAATTGCAGTATATTTTACCTTATTAAAATATTGTAGTCCTAATAAAAAAACATGAATAGAGAAAACAAATACACTTCGCTCATTTTCACAATAAATAATCAATACGAACCAAAATTAACACATCGCAATGATTAAAACAATAAATTAATAATCTGATTAAAGAATTAATAGATAAATTGTAAAATATAGACTTTAAAACCAAACACGATAATTATGCCCGAAGTTCATTACAGTACTGGGCAATCTTTTGGCTAATGTCCGAACAGCTGTTTAAATATTTATTGCGATTACGTTATGAAGAAGGGAAACCACGTGTTAAAATAACTGACCAGTAACCTTCGAAATACTGCCGAAATCTAGTTGTGCAGGGACCGAAATACGTACCTGTTTTTTTCTTCTTTATATTTCGGTGTGACACGTAACGAACTAAGAACTCGGATTACGATCCGTCCGATGCTAGGATATTGCTGCTTATATATGATCTGTTTGTTTACTTATAAGTATCTCCTTAAAAGTTATCAGAACTCGTTGACTGCTATGAAATATATCTAAAACAAATTATTTAATAAAAAAAATCACTTATAAAAACTGATAATATAACATAATTAATTCAGAATTAGATCACAATTACAGATAAACATATTGCTATAAAAATAATAAATATAAATGCAATTTATTTTGTTTTGTTTTCCTTTTTTAAATATTCGTAACAGCATTTCGTTGTCTGATTCGTCGTATTAGATAAAAATAAAATTCTATTAAGTATTTTGTAAATATAATTATAATAATAGATTGGTATAATTATTATCTGAACAAATAATAATTTTAATCTTTCCTTTAATACGATCCTTTTGCACGCCTTTTATTTGGTTTCTTATATAAGTCTGAAGAGATCAGAATATAATCCAATGGTTATTAGACCAAAAGTAACTTTAATAATTTGCCTTTCCTAATATTTTTAATGTTAAATTATGATTTTTCAATAAGTTTTTTAAATATAATTATTTCCAAAAAAATATAAATTTTGAAATAGTTATTAAAGGGAATTTGTCAAAAATATTCTTTGTGATATCATAATATTATTCCATACCAAATGCAGAAACGAATGGAAAGTCACTTTGATTATGAAATCACTTTGGCGTCCATCTGTCTGTTTGGACGATATTATTATATTCTCTATTTTCTATTTTTAGTCCGATTATTATATCTCCAAGACAATGTATTAGTTAAAAATCTTATCAATAGAAAGTATTATATCACTCAATAAATAGTAAATGATATATAAATTACGTAATCTCACCCTTTTTTCCTTTTGAGATAGACAGAAGCTTCAATGTCCACTCTCTACATAACAATTTTCGCTAACTCATAGTAATAAATCTCTCGTTTATGAAGATCGGTTGATAATACGTTGAGTTTTTTTACTATATATACCTACATATAACGTTTTTTAAGTAAAAATATTACGATTTAGGACTCTTTTGAAACGAATTTGCTTCGAAAACTGCCAAGTTATTATAATTGTTACGCAATAAACAAATGAATAAATAAAGATTAAATAATATATAGCACGCGCTATAAATTCTTCTAATTAAATTTCAAAGTCTATTTATTTGTCAAGCAAACAAAAGATTGTCACAAATAAACACGTGACAAATTGAATTTTAAATAGATCCTAATTAAGAGATTACATTATCACGAACTGAATATCTGTTTGTTAGCATAAAATGACATTTGGGATATATCTTAAACAAAATCAAACAGAAAAAGTTTAAAAATGGAAAAAACAAACAACAACGGACATTTGACTGACGTATTTTGATTTAATTAAATTAATAATACGGAGATTGTAATCTGTCAAAAATCTGACAGCTCTACAGCTTTGATTAAATTTATATCAAATCTCAGACAGCAAGCAAGATACATGGGCTTACTTATTGCATTGATAATATTTATCTCTATGGTTTATTGCAGATTAAATCTTATTAAAAATGACAATCAGTGTTCAACGATTGATCGTACAAAATTATAAACACTAGTGTGATTTTGATCAGAAATTCGTAACCATCGCGTTAGCTGCAATTGTTTTTAGTTCTGAGAGTCACCAATAGTTTCGCATTATTACGTTTTATACGAAAAAAAAACAACTTAAAGTATATAATTGTTAAATATACTCTAAAATCAATGTATTCTGTAAAAATAAACATTAAATTCTGGCTGTTCGTCTCAGATAATTTTGGTATCCATCGCCGTATTACAATGTAAATTATCAAAATTAACTAGTAACTCATAAATTAACATATTTAAGGAATATAGTTTTTATTGTTGTGATAAACGCTTTTTAAACGAGCTTCTAGAAAATACATTTTAACTGTAGTTGTAATTATTCTATTTTTATGCACTGGAATACTTCCTTAAACATCTTTAGGATTGTTTGTTAGTAATTAGTATTTAATTCAATAAATGCGTTGAACTATAAATAGAGATAAATTAATATTAATGTGAGTAATTTATTTTAAATATAATAAAATTGCAAATTACCCACTTATCAAGGGGAAAATCAAAACAGCAGTCTAAACTCGTTTAAAATATCACTAATAACTACTTTTATCAGATTAAAAATAACCTTCAAAGGTAGACTATAATAATTATTATTACTCATTTAGGTGATTTGGTAAATTCCGTGATGATGATGAAGTTATAGGATCATGTATAAAAATATTTGAACGCACATTCCTATAATAGTTTTTGAACGTACTTTATTTATTGCCTGCATAAAATTTATATGTACATAGTAAAGCGTTTTTGATGAAAAAAATAAAATTTTAAACAATAAATTAATATCTAGTGATAAAAACAATATATCTTTAATCAGTATTATAGAATTATTTTCTTTAAAAATGCTGTCCCGTAATATATTTTTTAGTATGACAACATCGGAACCTCCTTTTCGCTGCCGATTGTCGGGCGACACGTGCGTTAACTGCACTAAAAATTGAAAAATAATACAAAATGACTGAAGGAACGGCGACTATTCGTACCCGGAAATTCATGACCAACAGGTAAAGTGCTTAAAATCCATATATCAAGTGTGTGCGCGGAGTTTTAAGTGCCGATAACAGTGTTTAAATATGTCAGGTTATGTGGTGATGACAACGCTTTGTGGTTTTGCAGGTTGTTGGCCAGGAAACAGATGGTTTGCGATGTTCTGCATCCAGGCAAACCCACAGTCAGCAAGACTGAAATCAGGGAAAAGCTCGCCAAGATGTACAAAGTGACACCAGACGTGGTTTTCGTCTTTGGTTTCAAAACCAACTTTGGTGGCGGTAAGTCGACCGGATTCGGTCTAATTTATGATACACTGGACTTTGCCAAGAAGTTTGAGCCTAAACACAGATTGGCACGTCACGGGCTGTATGAAAAGAAGAGGCCCACACGTAAACAACGTAAGGAACGCAAGAACAGAATGAAGAAGGTGCGTGGTACTAAGAAATCTAAAGTAGGCGCAGCTTCCAAAAAGTAATGTGACATAGGACTAAGTTAATAAAAACAAACAAAAAATATACCGTTGTTTCTGTTTTAGTCCTATGATAATTTGCACAAACTGAGCATTCCTTTTTTAAACTAATTCAGAATACTGGAATGTAGTCATATAGTTTTTGTTCATAGGGATACGGATTGAGTTTTATTTAAAGAAAAAAGCAATGAATTAGGCGTAGGCATAGGCCGACATAGAACTGTGTGATAATAGAAATCACAGGGGAATCAGGATTTAAAAAACAAACGAATTAAGTCATAACTTTATTTAAAATAAATAGATTACAATCATTGAAATAATATAAGTAATTATTAACAAACAAATAGAAGTGCACTTTAATTAAAACGCCAAATTGAACACACAATTTACTGTGAGTCTACCTTGTGTCGGTTTCTACTGATTGAACTGACCAATAATGTGCTTAGTGTACGACGAATATTAATTTCAAGCAATATGATTGGTCAGATCACACCTGTTAAATGCACTCTTAGTAGCTAACCTTATATGGCAATAAGGAGGGATACAGTCATAATAGCTCTTTTACCAGCGTGAAATCTATATCATCTGGTTCTTTCAACTCTACTGATCTACTGAAATTTTACAGAAGAAGCGATTTGAAGTTTGTATAGATTCTTTATTTTCATATCTCAGAAACCACTTTTTTTTTAGTTATTCATGAGATGGAGTTATAAGATATTTAAAAAAGAAATGTAACTTCCTTACTTAATATTATTAGACGATACTACTTCAGAGCTTCAATTAATGATTTGCATATATATTTAAAAAAAAAACAAGTTTACTATAAGACCTTAGTCACCTTGCTATTACAATGAAGTGCATCCATCTAACGTGGATAAGGTTTGTAAACTGCTTAGGCAGTAGAAGCAGTAATAATCTGATCATAGATCTTTTTCTACACAAAATAAAAGCGTCCACTTGAGTAGGAAAGTTGGCATGCCTCTCTTCCTTTTGGCATCTAATATGAAAAATTTACACTTAATAGCTTGTTTCTTGAAGCAAGCTTTGAAATATATTGCTATAGAAGGAAATTGGATTTGTGGTATATTCTATAAAAGGCAATACAGTGATACCTCGACATACGAGACGCCGAGCAAGCGATATTTTGCTTTGAGATACGAGGAATCGCACACTACGCCGCTGCACACGACCTCAACATGCTCCCCGATCTGCATATGGTGTTTCCATACGGAACGAATTAAACTCATATATCAAAGTACCACTGTATTTGTTTAGCAAATCCGGGAAAAGTAAACAATTGTGAATCGTGATTTTTATTATTTGACTATGTGATCACTTACAAATATAATTTGAAATAAATAATGTTAAAGAACTATTTCTTAGAAATTTTTGCAGACAATTTTTTGGTAATTTAATTCCTTATAATAAATTAAATGCAATGGAATTTATTTGACAAGAATAAAATATCCGCAATAACTTCATTTAAAAAAAGAAAGTTATTCAGTTTTTTATCTTCAAAAGTAACTTTTTGTTTGTCACATACGCATATAAGTAAGTTTTCATACATTATATATGTAATTTTTTATAATTTAATTGCATTTTTAAATTCATTGACACATCACATTATAAAAACAAGTAATTACTGTTATTTTTTATTAAGCGTATAAAATACGGGCTTTACGATTGACATTAAACTTCCTAAGACAACTTAAAAATTAATATAAACAAAAAAAAAACATATTGTGACAACAATTTTAGTTAATTAATTTAAAAGTTGACAAATAACTTTACTCGTGTTTGCTAAGCAATGCTTTAAAACCTATACCTAATTTGTACCAAGAACATCTATAATTTTAGTTCAATATTGCTGAATCTAGGTTCCGAATTATACTCTAGCTTTAAGTTCTACCCTATTTCAGTATCATTATATATTTTCTGGATTAAAAAAATATTATTGACATTTAAATCTGTAATCATCAAATGATATCTTATAAATCTCTTCAAAATGTCAATTCTAAATATAACACACGTAAACTTTAAAATTATTTTAATAAGAATAATTATTGGTTAAGTCACATTTTCAATATAACGGCATTTTAGGCAAGCTTCCGAATAAAGCAACCGTTAAACCCTATTTGTCACTGCCATCGAAAATTCTATTACTGCTCACGGATATCTCTTATTTTAAATTTTACTGGGGTGGTCTTGCTGGTGAATGCGCGCGCGCAGGTCCCGCTTCTTTCTTTAGTATTGCTCTGAAATTTGACATTTGCAGGGTTATAAAATAATCGACATCTATACTGAATATCGACAAAATAATTTTTCGATATATATTATAGTTATAGTTATTATAGTAGTAGCCTAGTTACATACCACAGCGGTTCTCAAACTTTTCTGGCGAAGGAAAAAGCCTTAATATAATTATAAAATACTGATTTATATGTATTTATGAATAATCATATTGCAATGTAATATTACGTAATATTTAGATGTAACCTTATAATCTCCCTTTGGTAGGTATTTTTGGCAGTATTTCAGCCCTAGGGTTCCGCGGAACACCACTTTGAGAATGGCTGATATACCAGATTCTATCTAATGTTAAGTAAGACAGTGGTCCTTAAGTGGAGACAACTGTCACTACAAAAAAAAGCATACTAATACAAAAACTCACTGGTAAACATCTTGTGTCGTTTGCAATTTCCCCTGATGTAGATGCAAACGTCTGCCCACAGTCTGTGTGTTGGCGACAGGGGAGGGAGCCCACCAGCCGACGACTCTCCCAACAACGGGTACACGCCGAAGAAGTCCTTCTTGCCAGAGACGTTCTGCGTTCTCACGTTCCAAGTCCGCCTGCGCTTCTTCTATACCTGGGAATGTATAATGATTGGTGTTAAAAACTATCCTAAAGTGATCTTCTGTTCAGTGGCATAGCTAGGTAACCAAAGGCCCTGGGCCCAAAAATAAACTAGGGCCCTAACTAACTATATACTAAAGTAAGAATACAGGAGAGTTCCTCGCAAGTTTCAAACGAAGATGTTCAAGATTTGACTTGTAAGTTGCTATTATTAAAATCGCGTTCCTGGGATCTGGTTTATTTATATTCAGAATGTAGGAAAAAATTTAACTAGTTCAATTTATAGTTAGTACGTCAGGGTCCGAGGGACCTCCGAGACACTGTCCCGTCTAGTCCCTTAATAGCTACGTCACTGCTTCTGTTATAATGGAGCATACCTTTCTTTAAGACTTCGGACATAGTCGAGAGGGCTTTAGAGCTTTCCTCTACCTCTCTCCCAGCAGATACAACTAAATCTAATAATTCGCCAACATCCGTATCCTCTGTTACCATGCCAAATCTAAAAAACAACATATTTTATCATCATATACTTTAATTACTCATAATTCATGTGTATATAACAAATAAATACTTAATCTTTAATGTTCAATCACTACCACATAACTCAGGCTTGTAGGCATGACTCTCTTTATGAACAATTAATGAATATTAGTCTAATCCTAAACTGGGATAACTTATAGCATCGTTTCTGTTTGTTTTTAAAGGGAGTTGCAGTCTGTTGAAAAAAAATACAAACTACATATACTTAGGTACAAAAGATTCGTTTATTAAAGGAATGAATTTTAGTGTAGTGTTATAAAACTAAATATTAAGATGTAATGTGTGTGGGGGATCGCGAGACTTTTTACTTAACTTTTTCGCTTTTATCGTGGGTTGCGACATAAAAATAGTTGAAAAAACGACGATTTATGGTATTAGGTTTACACATCGGTGGGCTTATCACGAATTTAGTCTGGCTTTCAAATCGAGCTGTCACAAGTAAAACGGATCCGTTAGCAACCGGGATCATGAATTTTTACTAACGACTAACTAGCACCAGCAATCTATCAAATGGACGAAAGATCGAGACGTTCGAAAATTAACAAAAAGTATCTAAAATATTGTAGTTCCAAATCCGCACGCGGTGGCGCTCCTCAAATTTTCATACAAATCGCTTGAAGCGAACTCGGTTCGAAAGCCAAACTAAAATTCGTGATAAGGCCACTGGTAAGTAACTGTCATGTCAACAATAGAACAATAATCCAATTCCAAGTTTAAATTATGTACCTGCAAATAAAATTCCATACCTAACACAAGCAAGTCCATCCTCACTCTCGCCACAAGAGAAAGCACCATCGGTAGCTCTTAATGTATCAACTAACTGTCTATTTAACGAATTGAGATCCTCCACTGACGCTTCTTCCCATTCAGGTGGGACGTAACGCACACCACCCAAGCCTGTAAAGCATAAGTATTAACCGAGAGACCAGAATATCCTACTTGTTTTAATAATGTATACGGTTATTGGCACTGACACATTAATTTCTTCATACTATTATTAAAGAAAATCATAAAAAGCAAACTTATTCAGAAATCATATTATATGTTAGATGAATATCTTACTGATAAAAAGCTTGGACAAATCTATGTCATTTTGTTTACCCTTAGGTACACAATAGGATGCAATGCCCCTATACAGCAGCTATTATTCTACATCATAGTAGATTTATTATATATTATTATGACATTAGTATGTAAGTGGACAATGCCAGTAAATCAAATTGATAATTATTAGAGATGTTCCGACTAGTCGGCCACTAGTCGGTAAAGAAGACTATCCGGCCACTATCGTAGTCGGCGACTAATTGGTAAAAAGCGCGGACTATCCGGCTTCTTACTTTGTGTCTATTTCTCAATAAAATGTATGTGTTACTTCCTTGTAAAGAAAATATATTGATGACATTTATCAAACAAAATTAAGATTAAGATATAATTAAAAAACAAATCAACATAATATTTAATGACATATATTGCAATACTGCGTGATTATATTTGAAACTATCGTCAAACTAGTGAGCTGTAAAACTCAAAAAACTTTTTTTGTTATTTATATTTGTTCACTTGTCAGTAGTGACTGAAATTGGAGCGAATCAGCTGTAAACGAAGCGTCACGGGAATCCCCTAAACCGTAGTCGGCTTGGCCGATTAGTCGGCTTATTTACAACCGACTAATCGGCTAGTCGGCCAAAGTCATAGTCGGCACATCTCTAATAATTATTAAATTAATAAATTTATTTCATTTGTATTTGTATTGACGAGTAAAAGCGCTCTATTGGAGCCCATTTACTAAAAGTAAATATTTTTTAAAAAAAAACATGGACTAATTGTATGTGTATCACGAATGATTATTGTGATTACTACTAGATATATCAATAACATGGCACGTAAAGAAATAAGTTAAAAGTTGCAATTTAGACCAGAATAAACATGAATTATGAAACAGTGGGCTCATCACGAATTTTAGTCTGGCTTTCGAATCGAGTTCGCTTCAAGCGATTTGTATGGAAATTTGAGCAGCGCCACCGCGTGCGGATTTGGAACTACAATATTTTAGATACTTTTTGTTAATTTTCAAACGTCTCGATCTTTCATTCATTTGATAGATTGCTGGTGCTCGTTAGTCGTTAGTAAAAAATCATGATCTCGATTGCTAACGGATCCGTTTTACTTGTGATAGCTCGATTCGAAAGCCATACTAAATTCGTGATAAGCCCACAGAAGTCATTTCTATTAAAACGTCAGCTCACCTGCCCACCCCGGAACGTGAATAAGTTTCAACATGGGATGTTCATTAACTTTATTTTGGAAGCTGTCTCTCAGAGCGACTGTGGCTTGTAAAATTTGTAACTGTGCATTTAGTATTTCTGAAAAATCTTGTACTTTCGACATGTCCAGCAAAGAGCCCTCAAGTGGGCAATAGCGGAGTACGACCCCATGTGTTTCCGTCTCTGTCACTTCTACGTTAATCTGAAATTTTAAGGTAATGATCAAATTAGTTGACCAAACTTACATTTGCGTCTAAGATAGCTGTAAACGTATCGAAACAGGTTAAAATAAACAAAATAAAGTTTGAATCTCAACCTACTACGTAACGGTATTTGTTTTAGGTCAGGGTTCATAATAATAAATTCTTTATTGCAAAAAAAAAAAAAACAATTTTTTTCACATAGGCGAGCATTATCTTCCAGCTAACCTTTGACGATTTGAGTGGTGATATTTGGTGCAATGAATACAAAATAATAAATAATAATATATATGGGATACATGTACATGCATATAAATAATTATTTATAACATGATTTGATTTTACCATGTCAGCTTCCCTTTGAAGCACCTGTCCAAGCCACGAATTTAGTTTGTCATAATAAGGCGGAGGCCTAACAGAGTCCGTTGGAGCAAATTGCCAAATAACACAACAGGACGCTTCGCTAATAGCATTCTGAAATGCAGAAAGAGCATGTAGACAATTTTATAGCAAAAAACTAATTTAATTCACATTTACTCACAATTATATCTACATTTGGTGGTTCATCGCCTCCTGGTGGATCGCTCTGAAATGAAAAAATAAATTAAAGATAATATACACCCTATTCTAACTAGATACAGTAATACCCCGCTTTACGCGACCCCGTTATGCGCAATTTCACTATAACGCGAAATTCAAATTTATTATTAAATTACGCGAAAGAGTGCGTATTGCATATAAACATAATGTAATCATTCAACTTCTCTATGGTCGCGGGAATTTCAGTTAACGCGTTTTTTTCCGGAACTTATCCCTCGCGTAAAGCGGGGCATTATTGTAAATGGAAGCAACTATCACCACAGATATATGTCTACTTGAGATAGGACCAGTATTGTTCAGATTATCAATAACTAACACTTTTATTGAGGTTAATTATTATATTGTAATTCTGACTATATGCAAGAGCCTATGCGAAATAACGATTTATGATTTTGAAAACGTTTTCAATAGCCATAAAGCTTTCAGTATCAATCAATAAAGGTAACTTACATACAACTTTATACCAGGCGTAGTGCTCAAAACTGTATAAATAGCTCTCGCTGATACAAAAGCTGAAGATATACTATGTATTAGAGCCCGGGCCCCTGCACTTCTCATAGCACACCACAGAGGCAGTGCCGGGACTCTAGCACTTCCACCTGATAAGCCCGCTAGAGCTGCTAATGTACCTTCTCTACTTCCTGTCTGAAATATAAAAAAAATAATTTTATAATATAATTGCCTTTGCCTATTTTTAAAAGGTATTGTACAGTAGGAATACGGGCAACACTGCTTCCCAGATGGAGGCTGTCAAGCTGTGAGCGATGATGATTTTAGCGAAACAACTCGGTTGCAAAGAATGGTGTATAATATTAAAACGCACACACAAGATGACAATGACAAATAGATGGGAACAGACACGCTGGCTTGACAGCCTCCATCTGGGAAGCAGTGTTCCCCACATTCCTACTGTACAATACCTTTTAAAAATAGGCAAAGGTTACAATAGTTATTTTTTGTACAGGTTACCCAAACAAGGTCTACTTAGTCTAGTTGGTACCCACACATGTGATAAAGTATGTACTTACATTAGTACTGACTGGCTTAGATATATCATTCACGGTCACTGGCTCAGGTATCCTATACAAAGTCTGATTGATTATGCTAAAGAAAATTTGCAATAAATACAGACCTAAGGCATTGTGTGTGTCTGATTCTAATTACTACATTACTACACTACTAACAAGCACTACATATACCAAGAATTAGGTTTTATGTCCTATTTCCAATTTTATTCATTTGTTTTGAATATGAATAAATTGACAGAAATATCTTAGCTAAATATAGAAAAAGAAAAACAATTGAATTTATGAATAATATTACTATTGTTTTATTTTAAAAAAGGATACAACAATTGGTAATCCATTTATACCAAACCACAATCCCGGAGTTAGAGTTAATGAATCTGCAATACTGAAGACCTTAAAAATAAACAAATAAAAAGACTGAAGCATCCATTCATAGTCAGTACAAGGGCTTCCAATCCCGCAGCCTTTGTTCAATCTCGGTATATACGGGACTAGGAATTTTCAATCCCGCGTTATCGCGGTATATATAAGGCAAATTAAACAACAACAGAATTAATCAACATAACTCCCTATTTATTTTTACTAATCTCATGAGATCAATCAATCAAATTACACTGTCGTCTATTTATCACAGGATACAGAAACAATACCGAAAAAACCAAAATCTGTCAACTACAAAATATAATATATACTAAATTTAAAAAAAACTGAATGTTGACAGAAGTTTTTATGACGTTAAGGTCGTCTGCATGCTTCTTTCCAATCCCGCAAATAACGCACCCGTAATCCCGCAGCACGCGGGATTGGAAAATGATGCGGGATGATCTCGGTATTGCGGGATTGGAAGCCCTAGTCAGTACTCATCTAAAGACTGCCTTTGTAAAGGAAAAGAAAAGAATCCAACCTGATTCCTCCCCATAGCAGCTGGTAAAGCTAAAGCATGTCCCCTTATATGTAAATGCAGTCGTCTTTCTGTACAAATTTCATGTAGCATATTCAAATTCTCAGCTGAACCTAACGGAGGTGCCCCGGCTTCAGCCAAAACCAGCAATGGATATCTACCACCTTGAACATCCTCTTCACAATACCTATTTAGCGCCTCCAAATCCATACCACGTCCTAAAATAATTATAGCAATGTATATGTAAGGAATATGCCTGCATTTTCCTTATGTTATGTGTAAATGTTATTGTGTGCTCAAGAAACCTACTAAATGTAATATTTAGTATTTGTGTGGAATTTTTATTTATTCAAAATTCCTTGACTACTATTTTTTTGGAAAATTATGAAGAACATTAGCTTTTTTTCAAACCTGCTGTCATCATTCATAGTGATATAGATCACATTTCAGGTTATTATTAAAAAAAACCTATAACATAATAACTCTTTATTTCACAAATTAAAAGAACAGAAGAAAAAACAAAAGGCGGCCTGGCCTTATCACTAAGCAGTGATCTCTACCAGGCAATCAACCTTAGAGTAGTAAATCGAAAAGTACATGATAGGGTGCAAAAAAACAAAACAAAATAATATATACAAATGAATAATAAAGATATAAATAATCCTAAATATATATTACAAAAAATATACATACATAAATACACATATACATATACTACTAAAATAAGAATAAATATATAATTAAAAAATAAATAAATAACATAGACAGTCAGACATACCTGTAACACTGACTGGAATCGGGCGTACACAGGCCAAAGGCAAACTTAGCTGTCTACACAAATGCTGGACTATACCAAGTGGACTCGCCACCGAACTGTAAATGCATGGCAATCTATTGCTGAAAGCAAGTGCTGAAATACAAAAGTTAATAGTCATTTAAGAGTGGTATACAGACTGATGATGGTCATTCTTGACTGATATTGTGGTTGCAACGGAAAACTTTGACATAAGTAGAAATATTTCTATAAATATGAATAAAATTACAAAATACCTCCGTCTTCTAAATATCTTGGATATCTATGATGTAACAGCATTCTAACAACTCTGACCAGACCTTCCAGCTGTTCTTGATGATAATATGCTTGGTAATCTTTTAATCTAAAACAAATACCTTATACACAATATCTTATTGCAAATAATAGTTATGTTACAGAATCAGCAGTGATTCATACCTAAACATATGTGACAGCCATAGTGTAGTCTCGCTTGCAATATGAGCACCCAATCTCGATGCATGACTCCGTTCCAGCCGTCCAAAAAGAGCAGCCAAACTGTGCGATAAAATCGCCGCCCGACCCGCAGAATTAGTTGGCAGTAAAGTCACATCTTCACAATCATTATTTGAATCAGTTTTCCTCACTAAATCCTCCAAGGAATGCAAAATATCGCCTAAGGGAGACGCCTCGGGTTCAAAAAAGCTACTGCTACTTTTATGGGATATAGACCGTCGATCTTCATCTCCAGACTCTTGGGAGTTCACACCAGCTTCCAGCCGTTCAACGACTTCCGACACTTGGAATTCTAGACCACCAAAAGGCCGGCGTTCCTGGCAAAATTGGAGAGTATAAACAAGGACGTTTATGCGGCATTTAGTCTTTTCATTTAGACGGTCTTGGGATCCATACTTACCAGTTGGGCTTCTAAATCTTTTATAAGATTCGGAGTGATTGTTTCGGCATCAGAATCTTGGGCATCTCCCATTATGCGTGGCTAATTCTTTCGCAATCATGCAATACCGATACCGAAACGAAAACTGTAAACGTCACTGCAATGTTTTGACATTTCCAATAATGTTACAAAACCAAAATTTTCGCATCAAGATATTTACAAATTATGTTGATAACAACGCCTTCAAATATCAGTAATAAATGATTTTTTTATTGTGAATAACCGTGGACGAATTATATCAAATACTTCCTTATATAGGACATATTAGAAGGAATGTGGTAGAACGTATTTGTTTTGACAGTGACAGTTTGGCAGCTGATTATTGACCGTGTGTGGTGGAGTTTGTGATCGTAATTTGTGGGGAGGGACCATTTTACAATGGCTTTCGCAAAATTATTTACGATTACGAGAGGTTTGTTAAATATAGTAACAATTACTCACAAATTAATAATTTTATTGATAAAAAGGGATAGGTTACGCAACTTTGTTTATAACCTTATCACGTCAAGTTTATATTGCCTAAACATATAACTGAATTGTTTTAGCTCGCGCGATAAACTCAGCGGGTATGGCGTCTCGTTTGGCACCATATAGTAATTATCCACCTCAAGATCCAGGCTACAAATATGTAAATGCCGAAGAGCCAGATATGAGTATGAAAGCCATGACAGATAGAGCTGCTCAGACATTGTTCTGGACTGAATTAGCAAGGGGATTTGGAGTCACTTTAGCTCACTTGTTTAAGGTGAAAAAAAAGGAATTTGTTTTTAATATAGTATGCTTAACCCATTACTCTCCAAGTGTCAAAAACATTGGAATGTTTTGGTGAAATCTTTAAATCAAGTTCATAATACGTTAAGAAAAAATAATGACAAAAAAAAATTGAAAAAATTTTTTTTAACGCTTTGTCCTATAAAATATGACAATGGGGATAAAAATTATATTTTGTTTTTATTTTTATATATTTGGTAGAAGTCTAAGAATCAGTTTTATGTACTTTGAAGTTGGTTACTGTTTTCTTTTACGGTATATAAAATCGGAACATAATGCTTTTTTTGACGCAACAAAAATGATCAATTTGAAAAAATTACATTAAAATTCAGTAAATATTTTTCTCAGTGAAAAAAAACAATAAAAAATATTCATCAGAAACAATAAAAAATAAAACTCTTAATAGGTTAAAAAAAATTGAATATAGTGTCCCAAAAATAGGACAGTGGGAAGTAATGGGTTAATATTATCAGGAAAATAATTTAATTTGTGTTTACTTCTTTTTCTAGGAACCAGCAACTATTAACTATCCTTTTGAAAAGGCTCCCTTATCTCCAAGGTTTAGAGGTGAACACGCCTTGAGAAGATATCCATCTGGGGAGGAACGTTGCATTGCTTGTAAGCTTTGTGAAGCAATTTGTCCAGCTCAGGTAAGGAAAAATATTTTCACTTTGGTATCAATTTTTATGGTTTATTATATATTTATTATGTATTTATAATTACAAGATTAAATTTTGAGACTGTTTTTGTTTAGCTAGTAACATTGATTGGTTATTATTATTATTTTTTAAGCTATTTAGACTTGACATTTTATTATTAATATTATTCTATTTTGTAATTTGACTCCTTCTTGCATGGTGTATTGGAATTAACTGTAAGACCATGCAAGTGACTGTACTTATATAAATAAATGAATAAGTAATGGGCTTATATTCTCTGAGGTAGGGGAAAAGCAGTCTTTATAATATAGCTACTTTAAATAATTCTGATACCCAAAAGTAAAGAAAAATAATTGTGTTTAGGCTATCACTATCGAGGCAGAGGAAAGAGCGGATGGATCCAGGCGTACAACCAGATATGATATTGATATGACTAAATGTATCTACTGTGGATTCTGTCAAGTATGTTTTGTATTTATTAATATTAGTATAAATAGTTCTGCTAGTGGCCAATAGGTGGTGCTAAATCTTTTATCTTGCATCTTTAATATTCTTAGTGTACCAGCAAGAATGATTGAATTATCAGCCAAGGGTAGCTCAAACTAATGTAACATGTTGTTTCTATTTTTACATTTCTAGATGTATTTAAAAACAGTTTTTAGACACTACTAGCGCCACCTACTGGTCAATAGTGGAAATTGCTATAGTTTTCTTTGTGAGCTCCACAATATAACCTAAGATAACTACAAGATATGTTTTACTTACAGGAAGCATGCCCAGTAGATGCTATTGTAGAAGGACCTAACTTCGAGTTCTCAACAGAAACCCGCGAAGAGCTCCTATATAATAAAGAAAAACTACTATCAAATGGCGATAAATGGGAAAGCGAGATTGCTAGCAATATTAGAGCAGATCATTTATATCGTTAAAATTGTATTTTATTAGAATTTACTTGTATAACGTTTTAGGTATGTAATAGAAATTACAGATTTGTTCTGAGTATAAAAAAACGTAAGAAATTACCTCTTTAATGTGTAATGTTCATATGAAAACATCTAAATGTAGTAAATTATTTGTTAAATAAATAAAAAAATAAAGAAGAAAAATCCGTCTGTGGTTTAATTTTCAAATCATATATTTAAATAATTAGTTTAAACAGTAAAAGCCTCTTAAAATAATTAGTATGTAGATTTTACACACAATTTGTTCGTTAAATAAGCAAAAAAATAAACATTTAAAAGATTTTACTAGTCTAAGAACTGTAGTGAAAGTCATAAGCTATATTTTGCATATTACGTCAAAATTAATTTTCAAAATAATTCCTAATTCGAGATGGGTTATTCGAGATACAAATGTCACCTTAATTAGTTACAACATAGAAGCCCATAATAAGTTCGTGTAGAAATTGCCCCAAGTACATTCATGTAAAATTACATTCCATTTTTAAATTTAATCAATTACTTAACAGCCTTTTCATCTTTGACATTTTACATAAAAGTTATAAATTCATTATTAAAAAGTTTGTGATGAAACATTTAGTGAATGGTGACCTCAACATTACTTAACACGTTGAAGACGACATGCCCACCGGACACATGAGACCACTTGTACACCGGTGGGCATAATTTAAATACATACAATACAAAAAAATAATACATGTAAAGAAAGCCAGTCCATATGTGAAAAGTAAAATTTTGCAATGCGGTCTTCAACGTGTTAATTAGTATGATTTCCTCCTATAATTTTATAAGTATATCTTTGAAGATCATCCATAACTTCTCTCAAATTTCTATCAGCATCTATTGTCAATACTTCACAACCGACATCTTCTTTGCTTAACCAGTTTTCATAAGAATCGTGGACCTGTAACAAGGTTGGTTTTTCTATTAACTAGAGTAGTGGAGGCAGAGACGCTCCATCTACTCGAAAAGACAAAACAAAAGGCAACTAACTATAGTATACTTTTTTTTTTGTCAGACCTAGGTCACAATATAATCAAGGCTATACTTAGCCATATTTGAGCCTCTAGTCATTGGAGAGCCATGAAGAGATTACACTGCCAATGGAAATTTTGTTTTAACATCATGTTGACTGTAGTCACCTGATAAATTACTATAAATAGCTTTCATATGACAATGCTAACTCTAATATATACACTAATGGTATCAATATGTCTTCTTGTTAATGTGAAAAATAGTACTTGATAGTTCTAATAATAAACTTACTTGTTTTAAATATTCTAACGGAACCTCTGATTCTTCAGCACGCCCTCTCTTCATCATTCTGTCAAATACAACTTCTGGTGTAGTTCTTAAATAGACTGCAACATATATATAAGGTTAGCTTTAGTTCAGATGTTAACAATAAAGGTTAATAATTCCCAGCTGGTTGATGCTTTAGGACAGCAATTCTCAAAGTGTGTTCCGTGGAATCCTAGGGCTAAAATACTGCAAAAAATACCTACCAAAGGGAGATTATTAGGTTACATCTAAATATTACGTAATATTACATTGCAATATGATTATTCATAAATACGTATAAATCAGTTTTTTATAATTAAGGCTTTTCTTCGCCAAAAAAGTTTGAGAACCACTGCTTTAGGATTTCATTTGGAGTATTGTATTCTAATTAGTTATTACTCACCAATCAGATCTAAATCAATGTCGAGGTTAGCTTCTGTATATTCAAACCATCTCATAAGCACTTCATATTCCGAATCATGTAGAAACTCTTGTCTCTTAGCATTCTCGACGAAACAGAATCTACTGTTTTGTACAGATCTGTAACATTTAAATATATGGAGTTGTAATGGGTCTAATCCCAATCTTCTAGTAAGTGTTGGCAGATTGGGCAACTTGAACCAATTATTTGTATCTTAAATTAATTAAACAACATATAAAGAGGTATTTCTAGTACTTTTCTTATTCTATGACTATAAATTTAGTGTACATTAAATATTTCCACACTCATGTTCATATCTCAACTAGGATAGAGTACCAGTGACCTCTGTAAAGTTTTCAGTTTATTAATTTTCATAATGTTCCCCGATATGTAATAGGAACATAATTTATTTATTTATTTATAAAGCCTACCTACAAAATTACATTAGAACTACATATCATAAAAAGGACTACTATTATATAAACTATATGAAATTTTAATTATAGAATAGGATGGCATGCTCAAGGTGATAAAGGGATAGATACTAGACTTCTAATAAAATTACAAAAATACATATAAATAAAAAACAAAAACCAAATAGATGTAAGGAAGAGGAGAGAGAGAAAAGAAAAAAAGAATCACAAATACAAAAAAAAAACAAAATTAAAAGTTTGGTTAGTTAGTTAGTTGAAGAGTTAGAGAAGATCATTATAATAAATACCTTTCAAACATTTTAACAGTTATGTTAGGATGAGACGGAGGACTGCTCTGTATTTTCAGTCGACTCAAATGCACATAATGTTGGAATGAAAAGCTCCATTTGTGCATGTCACTGTACATCAGTCCAAGTAAATTGTGCCCGTTTACATCTCTCCACTCGTGTAAGGGTTCCTATAAAGACAATTTTTGATAGGTTATGTACTTTATTTTCACACACCGTGTTGTGAAATGCATCGGCACAATATGTTTTACTTTTTATATGACAAGAGAAATGTTTGTATCTCAAGTACATGTTTAAAATTAAGCGTATTTAATTGTAAAAAGTACTCACCGCATGCGCTTCTACATTGTTAAATTTCTCAAAAAACTTGATGCATGTTGACTTTCCAGATCCAATATTTCCTTCAATTGAAACTCTAAAAGGACGTTTTCCAACTACACTACGCACATTCTTTGATATAATCGGCAAACAAGATTTTATACTGGACATCTTGAGTCATCGGTTTCGAAACATTTAGCTTATTGCATAAAACTCTGTCATACCTTTACACAAGTTACTTTATAAATAAAAGTTAACCAGTATAAAAGTAATATTTATAATTTCTTAGGTAAATAAGTATTATCGCCAAAATAAAACAACCATACGAAACAACTTTGGCGCCAAGACGAGATGTCAAAAATATTTGACGTTTCACCCGAATGACAATGAATTTCATAAATTATATTTGGCCGATAATCAAAATTTAATGCCATGTAAATTACTTACAAAAAACGCTTTTTTTTTGTTTTGTAAATAGTAATTTTTAATATATAAAAAGAGTAATTTGTATAAAATATAAAAAAATTGGACTCGTAGCTCACATTTCGTAAACTATCTAATAAAGAGGCGAAAGTTGTAGTCACAAAAATATACTAAGTAGTTTAAATTATTATTTTCGCATACCAATCAAATTCTGACACCGACATATTTCATAGACGATTTGAGGCTAAATTAAATTCGTTGTTTCATTAACTTTGATATAGGCTGACGTATGTATCGCATGCAGTTACTATGCTGACGTATTGACAGCTGTATTTTGGATTGAAATATGCAATTAAAATGCTTTTCATTGTAATTCCAGGAGCATTGAATTTTTTAAATATTTAAAAAGTCATGGTATTGGTAAATCTTGGCTGTTCACATTTTTTATTGACATTATGAATAGATAGGTATATCACAGTGCTAACGTAACGTATCTTGTACAAGAACGACTGCAAGCCCAGCACATGGAACTAAAAATCTAGTTCAACCAGAGTTACATGGTTTAACGTACAATTTTCTAGATTTATCCCAGTTCCGCGTTGTTGACTCACTTCTTGAATGAACTTAGATTTATTACTTAAAGAATATATCTGGTTTATTTATATATTTATTTTAAAAATATTGTGTACTATTTATTCCTTTTGAATGAACCATGTTATATTTATGGTAATTGTTGGGTTTTGGTAATTAAACTAATTTAAAAACCTTCAATTTGACATTTGGAAATCTTTCCAGCCATTTTGGTCGCTATAACATATCGCGAGGCATGTTTGGAAAACTCTCGAAACGTTTGATTAATCATTTATTAATTAATTCACGTTCGTAAATATTTTCAGACATCACTGCAACTTAATTGAACCTTTGACATCCACCTCTTAAATTTTGTTACCGTATTAAACTCGTTATTAAGGTCAAGGCACTGTAGAACTAGTAGACTGCACTCTGAGAAGATTGATTGATTTAATACGCGCTAAGTTTTAAGATGGTTTAGACCAGTGTTTCCCAACCTTTTTTATGCCATACCCCACCTTAGCCTTTCTAAAATTTTTATGCCCCCCCAAGTAACCAAATCGAGTTGATATTTTGGTCTCGTCAAGCGAAATTATACCTAATAGATATTTAACGCAATTATTTAAGAATTTGCTTTTTTCGTTAAATTTGGCACCGAAATCTAGTATTACATTTAAATGGCCCGAAGGGAAAGGGTTAAACTCGTGTCGAATTGCCATTTTCGAATTGCCCCCCCACTTTGGGAAACACTGGTTTAGACCATCTAAGGTTTTTATATATTACATAACTATCTGTTACGTTAATAACATCTCTAGATGTAGGTAAGTTCTGCAACTTTCTCCATCTGTACCACTTTCAAGTCAGTCGGGTCGCCAGTAACATTTCAACACAGACGTTCGGATTGATAATGTGATTAAGAAAAAAGCAATGTGGTTGTTAATTTTAATAATAGTGGTGTGTGTTTTTGCGTGGACCTTTTATCGGTTAAGTTATTTTTCGTCCAGGGGTGTGAGGACGTTGCGTCCGGTTCCCTTTTTGGGTAATTTAGCTGCCGCAACGTTTGGAAAGCAGAATTTTGTTGATGCAGTCGATGATGGATACAGAGCTTTTAATAGTCAAAGGTATATATTAGTAATTAGAGGTCTCTATTTAGGCAATATATTTATAATATACCTATATTTAGGTTTTCATAATGTTATAATAGACTTTATTAGATTTCTCTTGATGTAAATTTAAAACAAGTAGGATTACAAATAATTATAGTCTGTAGTTGTTTTAGTTTATTGAATATAATTTAATTATTTAAAAGTTTTTTGCGGCTTACTTTTAATTATTTTAATATGACATTTCGAAGTATAACTACTGTCATATTTTTCTATCCTAAATTAGTTTCAAGTAAACGGTTACGTTTGTTGACAATACCTAAAAAAACGTGCGTAAGTTTGTTTAAATAAAAGCTTTTTTGTAGCATAATATATTTGTTAAAGATATTTAGTACCTACCTAAAAATAAAGGAGGGTCTGTCTAAGTGGATTCTAACTGGTAGCAAATAAAATAAGTAATTTAGAATGTTTTTAAAAATATTTCGTCTTTCCTTCTAGATACTTTGGTCTGTACCAATACCATGTGCCAACCCTGATACCACGAGATCCAGAATTAATTCGTCAAATAATGGTGAGAGATTTCCACGCGTTTGCTGACAGAGGTGTCCATATTGACGCTGAAACCGATCCGCTTTTTGGACGAAACCTCATTATGCTTCGAGGTAAATACATATTATTTATTTAAGGAGTGGTTATTCAAAGTTTGTATGTATTAATATATTTATTTTATTTATTTATTACTTAATAATAGAGAAAGAAAAGATAAGAGTAAGTGAGTTAGGAGATGGCGGCCTTATCGCTAAGAAGCCATCTCTTCCAGGCAACCGACCTTGAAAATGTAAAGAAATGCAGAAGACAAATAGCGGGAGTTACAAATATAGATAAAGATATATCAATTTTTTTAAATACGCATATTCGAAATTTAAACAATAGAACACAGATCTTTTAAAGTTTTTTTTTTAAATTATTAATAGGTTTCTGTTATGACCTTTTGTTTCTGCGTTATTTGGCTACGAGTAAAATTATGTTATAGGGTCGAAATGGCGGGAAATGCGCACAGCTTTGTCACCAGCATTTTCTGCAGCTCGCTGCAAAAACATGGCACCTTTGATGGACGTGTGTGCCTCAAACGCCGCCGAGTATCTCCGGACCAAAATTGGGAACGGGATCGAACTTGAAACCAACGATGGTGTGAGTTGTTCTTCTATTCTATTCTTTATCACTTATGTTAAGAATAATACCATGTAAATAATATGTATGTATATATTATTAGTTATTATTTTATGTAATGTATGTATTGTGTATATTTAGTTATTATTAATTTCATTGCACCAAATATCACCGCTCATATCGACAAAGGTTAGCTGGTAGATAATGCCGACGGCATTAAGCTCGCCTATGTAAAAAATATTACTATTTTTTTTGCAATAAAGAATTTATTTATTTATTTATTTAAAAAGAAGAATAAAACAATATATACGAGTCTGTAAAAAAAAGGTGTGTGTGCGATTCATACACGATAGAAGTGAAACTTCAGTAAATCGAGAAAAGAATGAGATGAATATATATACCAAGGGTAGGATAATTACAAAGTTTATTCGTTTAAAAATGAAAGTATTTTGATTAATTTTAAAAGATATTTTATTTAACATAATTACATAATTTGACCTCTTGACTTTTACATAGATTAGTTTTTTAAAATAGAATACGAAAAAAAAAATTTCGGTTCCTGAAAAAAATCCTGAAAAATTTTTTCAGATCTTGAAAGAGCTTATGATTCTGACCAAGATTGTCGTTTACACGAACTATATCGGACGTTTACTTTCGGAGATACAGCCAATAAGGCGAGCGGCCCCCCCCCCCCCCCCCCCCCCCCCTTGTATTAAAAATCGCGATCCACTTAAGGGATATAGTCATACCCAATTCCCCCCCCCCCCATTTCACCATCCAAAATCATTAAAAAAAAATTTTAAAAAATCCTGAAAAAAATTCCTGAAAAAATTTCAGATGCTGAAAGAGCTCATGATTTTGATCAACATTGCAGTTTACACGAACTATATCGAAAGTCTACTTTCGGAGATACAGCCAAAAAGGCGAGCGTCGACCGTGGGTCGGCGCGAGCCGCCGATATAACCCCCCCCCCCCCCCATCTCCTTCATCCACCAAAAATCGCGATCCACGTAAGACATATAGCCATAAATCGAGCGCCGATTCCCCCCCTCCCCCTTTCCCCTCCACACCCCCTCTCGCCATCCAAAATCATAAAAAAAAAATTAAAAAAAAACAAAAAAAATTTTTTAATACAAAAATCGAATAGGCCTCCAAATTTCGATCAGAATAACCCTTTACGCGGTCGCGCTGACGTCATCGGTTGTCGAGATATCGCAAAAACAAATTTTGAAATTCGCGCGCGAAACGTCAGAACCTGTCGTATTTCCGTTGCATCCGGTTTGAAATCACAACGATTCTAAAGAAGTTTCACTTCAAAAAAACAAAAAAAAATTTTTAATACAAAAATCGAATAGCCTCCAAATTTCGATCAGAATAACCCTTTACGCGGTCGCGCTGACGTCATCGGTTGTCGAGATATCGCAAAAACAAATTTTGAAATTCGCGCGCGAAACGTCAGATGTTTACCTGTCGTTTTTTCCGTTGCATCCGGTTTGAAATCACAACGATTCTAAAGAA
Organism: Tineola bisselliella; assembly: GCA_028551675.1. Classification (NCBI taxonomy): domain Eukaryota; kingdom Metazoa; phylum Arthropoda; class Insecta; order Lepidoptera; family Tineidae; genus Tineola; species Tineola bisselliella. The sequence goes on from JAPWLS010002485.1 coordinate 98,867, forward strand.
GTTTCACTTCAATAATAATTCAAAAAATGGTTTTATTTTCAGCTAGTAGCGCCGTACGTAAACGACGTGATTGCGTCCTGCGCGTTCGGTTTCAATGTAAATACGCTGAAAGAGCCCGGTAACTGTATTTTCAAGCTCGGTCAGAAGGCTTTAGTGCAGGATAATGTGCAAATTATGAAATTTTTCGGTCATGAAAATTTTCCCACACTCATGAAGGTATTTTAGGAACCATTTAGAAAATTAGCAACCATTTATTTATTTATAATATTAGTCACACATGATGAGGCATTGGTACCTTCCACATTTAAAAAAATCGCAGTGTCGTCGTCTGTCAGCGTTAATGACCAGAAAACAATTTTGTCTTAGGTGCGCAAATTTAGAGCAACAGGATCTACACTAAATGTGAAAATGTAACTACAATTTTAAAAATATGGGAGGTTCCCGTGCCCCACCATGTAAATAATAATAATATTTCTTCTTTATGAAACAGTTACTTGGAGTAAAAATATTAACAACGTCAGTCGCAAATCAATATACAAAATTATTTAAATCAGCATTGGAATCACGAAGGAATATGTCATCCGGATCACGACCTGATTTTATCCAATCATTAGTAGATGCTACACAAGGTAAAGAACTAAATAATTTACCAATCTCCCATTGGTTAGCTGGTGTAATTATATATCATTTGTTTTTAGAAAAATCAAAACAAGACACGCAAGGCTCAAACAATGATACAGACACATCGAACTATAAAAGTAAGGTTATTAAAATTGCTAATATATTTTAAAACTAGCTGTTGCCCGCAACTACGTCTGCGTAATAATGAATGAAATAAATCTAATAAGATTTATACAAACTTTCATCCCCTATTTTATCCCCTTAGGAGTGGAATTGATCAAAATCCTTTCTTAGCAGATGCCTACGTCATAACATCTACCTGCATGCCAAATTTCAGCCCGATCCGTCCAGTGGTTTGGGCTGTGCGTTGATAGATCACTATGCCAGTCAGTCACCTTTGAGTTATATATATTTTAAAATTATTATTGTTTCGTATGTGTTTCAAAATGTCTTTTAAATTATTGACAACAAATATGAAAGACTGTGTAACGTTTTTTAATACTTTTTTTTGCATACCTTTTAAATACATATTTAATTGCGGCTCGCAAAAAATTTCAATTTTTGAAAAATGGCTCTGACTATCAAGAAGCTTGGCCACCCCTGGTATATATTGACATATGTGCCTTTGTGTGTATTACGTCATTTTTAATTCCTAAAAAAATTGACATTGATTAAATTGCTAAACTATACTAATTGATAATAAGACAAGGAAATAACATTTTAAAAAATTACTATCATAAACATTCTAAGACATTAAACAATCATAAGTGATCAAGTCTTTCTGTAAATTTTAAAGGTTTTATGCGATTTAGCTACATACTTTTACAGAATTCACAGATGATGATTTAGCTACATACTTTTACAGAATTCACAGATGATGATTTAGCTACATACTTTTACAGAATTCACAGATGATGATTTAGCGTCTCAAGGAGTATTATTCTACGTAGCTGGTTACGACACCACAGCCAACTTAATAAACTTCTGTCTTTATGAAATTGCAATGAACCCCGAGGTACAAGAGAAGTTACAACGAGAGCTGGACGATATACCCGTCCCTGATAATGTGATGGATTTGTATGAAAGCATTCAGAGCATGGAGTATTTAGAAATGGTATTTTCTGGTGCGTTCTTTTTACTTGACCTCTCTTAACTAGCTTAGATCTTCCATATGCTCTTAAATTCATTATGTACTATTAATATAAAATTAAAATATCTTTTCTTTTTACTAATATATTATTTTGTTATTTATTGTGTATTAAACATATTATATTAAGTTATATTATACTTAAGTTCTATTTAGAAACATAAAACGAATATACAGCCCCAAGACAAACTATCACTAATTTCTGGCGCCAAAACAAAAAATTGTAAAATTTATCTTAAAAATAATAGTTTTATTATTATTAATAGTCAAATATATATATTAACATAGTTTCTGGTTGAAATGGTTTCTGAGATACTCAATACAACAATGAGGAATCTACACAAACTACGGACAATAACAACTTTAAATCGCTCTCCTAAAATTGTGATTTTATAAATCCTACCATGTTAATAGGATACAGCTATAGTATTCTTTCTTTCCAGAGGTTTTAAGACTATGGCCTTTAATTGGTAATGCTGATAGAAGATCCGTAGCTCAATATGACTTTGGACCAACGCACGAAGGCACTAAAAATAACCTTGTAGTACGTATATATATACTTTAGTAATGCACCCAGTTATCAAAACACCCATTTTTTCATATTTCAGGCTGAAGCAGGCATCCACGTGTGGCTTCCAATTTATTCGCTGCACCGTGATCCTGAATATTGGGATAACCCGTCCAAGTGTGACCCTGAACGATTTGCTCCGGGGAATCGCGCTAAAATTAAACCTTATACCTATTTACCATTTGGTACTGGACCTAGGCACTGTATTGGTATGTAATAGTGATGTCTGCAGTCAGAGGCGGCTCGTCCTAAAGAGCGCTGGTGCAGTGCACTCCCACGAAAATTACAGAACTTATATTACAGCGGCGTAGATATAGGTAATATAATATACTATTGTATAGGTATAGTAGAATAGAATGAATGTAATGTAAGGATAGTATGTATTATGAAGAAATATAGATTACTTCTGTAATTTTCGTGGGAGTGCACTGCACCAGCGCTCTTTAGGACGAGCCGCCTCTGTCTGCAGTTATTCACGAATTTTGAAATAATCGAATTTGAATATTCTTAATTCAAAATGTATAATTACAGGATCCCGTTTCGCAGTGTTAACATCTAAAGTGTTAATAACGAGATTACTTCGAGAATTTTCCATACGACCCAGCCCAAAGACGCCGACCGCACAACGCGTGGAACCAAAAGCATTTGTTCTAAGATCAGCTCACGGATTTAACTTGATAATTGAACCGAGAAATATATAAAATATTATTTTACGATAAACTGAAGTTTTACTTTTATTTGTTTACTTTAGTAATTGTGACTTTATTTAACTACTGTAACACTACAATAATTTTTAAAATGGCAACACTTGGTTTTCCGAGAGTGGTGAACAGGGCCGGCCATCTTTGTTTTTTTGGTCTTCTTTAGCATTGTTATAATTGTTTTACACTACTAATTAAAACTAATTAGTATTGCAAGTTAATTAATAAATAACTATATTACAAAATTTTTAAATTAATATTATATAATTTTTAATAAACCGTTTTCAATCGAACATCTTGCTTGATTCGTCCTTAGGGTCTAGCATTGCATCTAGGTATACTAGCAGCATATAGGTATATTGCGGGACTTTGTTTAAAAGCAGATATGAGTTAAGATAAATGGACTTCCTTGACGCCTACCCACAAATTGTGACGAACGGAAGTGACGAAATGCGCAGGAAATCTGTTGTTAGTGATGTGCCACGTTGCATTGCATTAAACAATGCCCCTATTATGCCATTATTTAATGAGTGGGACTCGCCGAGTTTTTAATAAAATGGGGAATAATGGTTTATTGTTTGGAAATGTAATCCGGACCTGTTTCTTTTGTCTAAGAATAAAAGCCGATTTTAGAGTTGTAGAATGGAATTTTTAATTATGATAATTGAAACTTTTGTTGTCGATGAATGAAGGGTTATTAGAGACAGTTTAGTTTATTACAAAACATTATTACTGTAATATGGAAATCAAACGCAGTATCTCTTTATGCTTTCAATCAATAGACCGCTACTACACACACATTTACAAAGTTTGTTAGTTATATGATCCAATAAGAATTCTTTTTAATCAATAATTTTCCAATAAGAACACACTACTATATATGTATACAGTAATGCCCCGCTTTATGCGAGGGATACGTTCCGGAAAAAATCGCGTTAACTGAAATTCCCGCGACAATAGTGAAGTTGATGACTACATTATGTTTATACGCACTCTTTCGCGTAATTTAAAAATTAATTTGAATTTCGCGTTATAGTGAAACCGCGCATAACGGGGTCGCGTAAAGCGGGGTATTACTGTATACTAACGTATAATTCTAGTACAAACTCAAAGAAATAAAACCTAGTTTAACATTTTAAACATAAATTTGCTCAAATAGTAACTTGATATCCCGTTTTATTTCCGACATATAATTTAAATAAAATTTTACTATCAAATACAATGTAAAGTCTGTTTTTATTATGTTCCATTTCTGTTAGGTGTTTTATTCACTAGGAATATTGTTTAATAGTGAAGTTCACAGGTTATTTACGAACGTGGTTTAACATTAAACTACTTTTTAAATTTATTTAAATTTTTATAGAAACTTGTGTGAAATAATATTGCGGATTAAAATGGATTAAAAATATAATTATCACAATGCATTGTGGCAATAAAAAGATAAGAAGAAACAAGAGGACATGGCTGTATGGACTCGATCTCTTTGCCTTAAAACGGAATAAAAAAAAAAAGAAAAAACAAGAAAGATGACACTGACAGAATAAACGTCAAAACCCCAAATTTTATGCTAATCTAAATTAATGTAATATATTGTACCTTTATAGCACTATATATACATATATAAAATATATATTCTCAATGTCTACATAGGTTTAAATAAAATTTTGTGTAATGCAATCTCAAAGATGTGAAGATAGTCGTCTTTTGACCCTATAACCGCGACTTTGCCGATTTCATGATAAGATCTTGACGACCTGTTTTAAAAATAGAATTTAAACGTTTAGTTTTTGCGAAGTAGTAATAACGTTTCGATATATACAAAAAAAGAAATTCGACATTAAATTCCAACAACACAACAAAATAACAAACGGCTTCCGAGAAATTAACGCGGTTAGCTGGCCACAAAGAAATTCGATCTTTAAAAATAAAATAAAAACTTAAACATTCAACGGGTGGCTTTTTTTATTCGAGTTTATCACGGGACTATGAAAAAGTCGTTAGAACCGGTGAAAACTCGTTAACAGTTGTGCCAGTTGCTCGCAATTTGTAATTTTGGTGTTTTTTCTTCTAATTACCAAGGATTTTTATCGTTTATACATACATACATAGATGTAGGCGTATCAGTTTTTATAGGTTTCAAAACAGAGCTTCATCTTTGTCTCTGTCAGTTTTATTAAGGAAGAAGTCCGCAACAAAAAAAACTTAATAATTAAAGGAAATTATTTAAAATTATTTTGCTTATAATTCCCGCTACATTAGGTCGATGAAGGAAATTACTTCGCGTGGCATCATCAGGATACGTGTCTTCGACGACTGCTTTTTAAATTATAACTTAATAATTGTTTATTATCACGTTTAGTTTGGAATCTGAATTGCCAAACCCAACTCTTTCATCTAAATTCATTGTTTGATTTTGTTTTAACTTTTTTGAAGTGAAACTTCTTTAGAATCGTTGTGATTTCAAACCGGATGCAACGGAAAAAACGACAGGTAAACATCTGACGTTTCGCGCGCGAATTTCAAAATTTGTTTTTGCGATATCTCGACAACCGATGACGTCAGCGCGACCGCGTAAAGGGTTATTCTGATCGAAATTTGGAGGCCTATTCGATTTTTGTATTAAAAAATTTTTTTTTGTTTTTTTTTAAATTTTTTTTTAATGATTTTGGATGGCGAGAGGGGGTGTGGAGGGGAAAGGGGGGGGGGGGGATCGGCGGCGGCTCTTCCGATATAGTTCGTGTAAAGTGCAATGTTGATCAAAATCATGAGCTCTTTCAGCATCTGAAATTTTTTCAGGAATTTTTTTCAGGATTTTTTAAAATTTTTTTTTAATGATTTTGGATGGTGAAATGGGGGGGGGGGGGGGTCCGCCGCTCGCCTTATTGGCTGTATCTCCGAAAGTAAACGTCCGATATAGTTCGTGTAAACGACAATCTTGGTCAGAATCATAAGCTCTTTCAAGATCTGAAAAAATTTTTCAGGATTTTTTTCAGGAACCGAAATTTTTTTTTCCGTATTCTATTTTAAAAAACTAATCTATGTAAAAGTCAAGAGGCCGTTCGCGGCCGGCTCCGAAGGCACCCCACTAAAAAAAAATGAAAATAAAATTAAAATATGGAACTTGAGCAATAAATTATGTAATTATGTTAAATAAAATATCTTTTAAAATTAATCAAAATACTTTCATTTTTAAACGAATAAACTTTGTAATTATCCTACCCTTGGTATATATATTCATCTCATTCTTTTCTCGATTTACTGAAGTTTCACTTCTATCGTGTATGAATCGCACACACACCTTTTTTTAAAGTTAAATTTGCTTGCTTGCAACGCTTATTTAAATACATCACAGATTTGAATAATAAATGTATTCAAAGCAAATTCAGTAGAATAATAAAACCTAGATTTGTGGCTAAATAATGCACGTAGGTCGTTTAAAATTCGTAAATTCAAAAGTATTTGCTCACAATGCGCTTTGTGGTGCCAAGACCTAACGAACCGTAAAAATATTCTTTCAACAAAATGCATTCAAGGAGGCGTAAGTGAATAACCAGACAATGATAAGCTCCTCAATTTTAAGCTTATCTGTGACTAGTTTAAATAGCCGCGAAACTAAAGCGTGTTTTAATCAAACAACGAGTTAACTAACTTGAATGATATAAAAATCAAATAGAACACGTAACTATCACGAAGTAAAACAACACTACATTCCTTAACACCGTCATATTTATAAAGACATGACGTCACTCGCTCTGATTGGTGTTTCAATAAACATGGCCGATTGTAGTATTTTATACTTTTATTTTATTGAAAATCATTAATTCATCAAGTTTTTAATGCCGCCCTTATGCCTATTGTCTTGTTCGCTATTACGAGTAATATTATGTTTATTATATTATTATAATCTAGGATTATAAGAGACATTAATGGTATTGACGCATTCAAAAAGAATCTCAGTGTATTTCTAATAAATAAGTGATTTTATTAGATTGGGGACTGACATTTCGTAGTTTAATTCAAGGTTGAGACACAGTAAATTTTAATTGTATTGAATTATTTGCATGCCATATACAATGTGTAAAATACACTAGTTTACAAGGTTTTTGTCCTTCAAATGAAACGTTTTTTTCTTAACAATTGAGGTGCACTGAGTTTCAGAAAAATTATTTAAAAAATCTAACACGCCATTTTGAAATAACCAAAATATGCATCTTTAAGTGATTCCGTTATGGGATATCCTTTTTTAGATATTATAAATTCACCACACACATAACAAAAACGATCAGGATGTAATTTACACAACCTTTTTGACATTGTAAAAACAAATATTAATTTAACTAAACACTACACAGCATCAAAATTTTAAAATAAAATCGAAACCAACTTATGGGTAGTTTGAAAATAAGATGTAATAAGAACTTGATTTATAGACATGATAGAAATAAAATAAATATATGTTTGCGTTTAGTTGTTACTACTAAATACAACGATATGGAATACATTGAAAGGACATGAGTTTTATTTTAATTTGTAAACTAGTGATATGAGATACTACTAACCAGAGGCGGCTCGTGACATTTTTTTATGGGGGTTCACAAAAAAATGAACAAAAAACTAGAGCCTACCATTTATTTTATTTTGTTTGGTTTGGCAACGTCGCGCGTGAGCGGCGCTCCAGATTAAGTTAATTTCTCATACGAAATCTTTTGTTTCACGCGTCGGCCTGAGTCGATGTTTCTCTTTCGCACTCATTGAATACAATGCTAGGAATCGTACTAAACTTTGTTTCATAGGAGCGCAATCGCTGGCGCTCCACTCGTTACAACTTGACGCCAAATATACGCGTAGATATAGGTAATATAATATACTATTGTATAGGCATAGTAGAATAGAATGAATGTAATGTAAGGATAGTATGTATTATGAAGAAATATAGATTACTTCTGTAATTTTCGTGGGAGTGCACTGCACCAGCGCTCTTTAGGACGAGCCGCCAGTGCTACTAACTAGTAACTATATTTAAGACAAATAAATGAATTTGAATTTTGTTTCTCCTATTACAATTGGTTGCCCGTAAAATATATCGATGTGTGTGACCATATACAAAAACCAATACAATCCAAACTACAGTTAAAAATTGATTGATTGAAATGCTTGAATTTCAATTTATATTTCGAATTTTAAAAACAAGATGTGTAGGGTTTTCACAACTTAATCACCCCAGGGTACACTGAAAAATAAACGAAGCGATTCGCCAATATAAATCGGTACGAATGAAAAATATGGGTCGCACATGAAGTATGTTTTAGATGAATGGATATGACATTTTGATTTCATATATAAATGACAATTCTTCCTGATTGATTCGTAAATAGCAATTTTGAACTCTTTAACCTAACATTGCACAATAAACACAATATTTTGACGAGTTTCTTGTTGTATTCTTCTCGTCATACGCCTTTTCGAAGTCATGGTAGAGTCTACGATAAGCAAGTGCACGCCTTTAGTGCCTATGCTAATAAACGATTTTCATTTCATTTCATACGGTCCTAATCCATTTCCTTCATAAAACTGTTCTCTTATCTATTATATTTAAAATGACATAATATTATTTCATATATTATATATATATAAAGTAACCATGCGTCCCGCTTTTGCCAACAAACTAAATTTTTATACTTTTGTACGGGAAACCAAGCATACATACATATCTCAAGTTAAAGGTATAAAATTCATCATGATAAGAAATTTAAAATGTTTCTGCATTTAAAGGTTGCTAAGGGGAGAACATGGGCTATAATTTAACCCTTCCTGTATTGTATTCAATAAGCGTCCCGCTCTGATACAAAAGAAAAATGGTCACGTTATGTATACAGGTGTCCCGTAAGTCAAGGACCAAGGAAATACTGGTAATAGAGGGGTTAATTTCCTATTCGAAACACCAAATTTTATTGTAAATTTTGTGTGCGCAGTAAGAGAAATTAAAAAAAAATCATATCTCAAAAACTACTTGGCCTAGGACAGTATTTTCTTGGTCCTTGACTTACGGGACATCTCATATAACATAATATGTTTGCATGTTTGTTTATTTTCTTTATTCTGTAATTATTAATCAAGCCTTAACAAAAGGAGTGTGCCCTGTCAACCTGAAGAGGGCACATTTGTTTCTTTAGACCGGTATAGAGGAGGCGACTGGTACACGAAACCAGTCTAGCGCAGGGATGGCGAACCAATGGCACAATATTTTGGGCACGTACCTGATCAGAAATTCATTATGCACTAAGAAAAAAGTGTGAAGTAGGTATTTTATGACGAGCGATTCAAATTATGCGCGTAAATAACACTAGGTTTACGGGACGTGTCAATTTGACGCATTTTGACTTTTATCAGAGAATTACCAAAAACTGTTTAAATTTTCATTTTATCTCTTTGTATGACTTTTATTCATTGATCGAGGGAAATATAAATTGAAGTCTATTTTCTTTAAAAGTGTTGAATTACTGAACTTGTCTATATAGTATACCTATCTCTACGATATGCGTCAAATTGACGCGTTTTAGTAGAAGTAGGTATATAGAAAACGTCCGTAAACCTAGTGTTAAACATTGCAAAATATGCCTTGAGTTGATAGTATTTATTATTAGTTTTCTGATAATCGCAAAGTCAAAATTATTTGATTTATTTATTTTATTTATTTATATAAGTACAGTCACTTGCATGGTCTTACAGTTAATTTCAATACACCATGCAAGGAGGAGTCAAATTACAAAATAGAATAATATTAATAATAAAATGTCAAGTCTAAATAGCATAAAAAATAATAATAATAACCAATCAATGTCAACAGCTAAACAAAAACAGTCTCAAAAAAATTCACTTTCTAAAATATATTGACCTTCTCGCAGAAGGCCAAACATGCATTACTTATTGCTGTTTGTCGGCAAAAATATCCACATGCGATGCCATGTCCAGGAGAGTCCACAGCACACGAGAAGCACGATTCAGCGGAGAAATGAAATGAAATTGATGTCACGTCTATATCTTTCGGTTCGTCTACATATGCCAGGTAATAATAAAAAATCCCAATCTGCTAACTTTATGTTTTAAAAATAAATAAAATTACCAACTCCAACAAAAGTTTATTCAGTGGAAAAAGAAAACACATTGGCCATTCGGTATGGTGATAATTTTCCAATCAATTGCCTTAGGGCCACTTTACTGATTGAACTGAGCCCGTTCGCGACGTATTGCCAGTTAAATTCATGCTACCAGATTTTATTTCATCCGGGATCACTTGTACAGAAGTTTATGTTAACAATTACTTACATCGTACGGTATCTATCTCTCGAGACTAAAAATAAAAAAATTAAGCTAAAAATTAAAAATATGCCTCTAGTTATATTATGTTTTGCTACTTGAATCTAATTTTATATATATACTAGTTTTTACCCGCGACCTCGCTCGCATTTAAGTCATTAAATAAGTATCAGACCCCATTTCAATAGAAATGAATAAATTTGATTCCAAACAGCTGAAACTATAGTCAGTTGGAAACTACAGTAAAAAGTATCCTATGTTACTTCTAGTACCTCCAAAAATATGTGTACAAAGTTTTATGATGATCGGTTAAGTAGTTGTTGCGTGAAAACATAACAAACAAACTCACATTCACATTTATAATATTAGTAGGGATGTATGTCGAGCCTACTTTTGAACTGATCTACATTTTTAACTCTTACTACTTCTACTTTTCAACGTAGTCTACTATTAAGTTCCTCAAGAATAGCTTGTGATGCTACATCTGGAATGGTATTCTCTCATAAATCATTGCTCTTGTGAATAACGCAAATCTTATTGGATATTTAACATCTAAAAGAATACAATCAAATAACTAATAAATATCAAATAACGTTTTTATTAAACTACTAAAAGTTTTGACTTGACTGAGCTTCGGCTTGACTTTTGTTTATGGAAAATACCAGTTTGTTACAGTATTAGGTAACAGAAATAAATACACAACTAAATCCTAGATGTAGGTGTTAAACGTTAATTAATTTAATAACACGGGTGGGTGGTCGTTGCATCTGCTGCTCGGAGGTCCGCCACGTGACCCATGAAATAGAAGCCCGCATGTAATTTCGAATACGTACGTTATAAAATCTAATTAGATTTACACCCTTTGGGATCTGAGCTTCTGATAAACCGAATACCTGCCGATGTTTTCTTTAAACTAACGTAATTTATGTTAATGACAATTCTTTATGAGTGAATTACTCGAATTTAATTTTATTATAATATAAATTCAACAGTATAATACAAGTATAGTACAAGTATATAATACAAGTATTTCATACAAAATTATCAGTGGTATTTGACCCACCAAGCAAATACAAAGTTATAACTTTTATAGTTAAATTGCTTAACACTAGAACTACCAACAGGTCAATATGACCACTTTCAAAATTTATAAATAAAGATTTTTATGTAAACCTTACTCATTATTTTTTGTAAACGATTCTATTTTTTACAATTCTACAATTTTATTGAATTATATTTAACATTTTGCAAGCACAAGTCATCCGGTCATTCTGACCGGTTGCTAGTTCTAGTGTTAAGAAAAATAAAGATTTTCCGCAAATAATAAAACCATAATAGGTTTTAAACTTTTATATTATTTAAACAAATTACATAATGTATTAAATATTTTTTTTATAATAAAATAAATAATTTCGTTTGTGTTTACATTAAATTTATTGTTCCCGGTAAAATAATTTGAGATTTTGAAAATTTAAATTAATTAATTAAAATGCATTATAAAAAAATAGTGACTTACCTATCTCTAACTTGGAAAAAAATATTATAAAATATCAAATATAAAATATGTTAGTGTAATGAATTTATCACAGGAATTGCAATAAATAAAAAAAAAACAAAAAAAATTGCATTTGTTTATTGAAACAAAAAAAAAACATTTAGAGTATTATTATATTGTTCGGACATCTCCGAATTACGATATAACATGAACTGACCGTTGCAGTTAGCTTAAAGCAATATCCAATCAATGTTATGCAATTTTCTGATCCGAGCCAGTGATAGCTTTATGTCAGCTGTCAAAAGCATTTGCTCCGACAAGTAAGTAATTTCAAATAAAACCTCTTCTACATGATGCAGGTTTCAACATGGTGTTTTGTTTTGCTTTACGCTATCCTTGGATTAACACTAGATTTACCAGCTTAAATATACCTATTTCTACCAAAACCAAAAAAATATATATTTTTTACACATATATATAAAATATTATAAAATTCATAAAACTAATTCTTCTTTTATAAATTAAAGAAGATTAGAAGAATTAAAGAAAATGTTACACGCAGTAGGAATTTTAAATAGATCTTGCAAGATCAGTCATTTTGACTGGTCTGGTAAATCTAGTGTTAAATAAAACACCTTTCGTTATACTCAACTATTTCTAATTTGATTCGGAAACGCCTGAAGCTAAGAAATAAATATTAAAATAGATTCATAGTGTATCAAGGCCCTTATGCACTAATAATAGGATGTTCTTATATGACATGTGATTTTGAACATGTAATTTATCATTTTATATTAAACTGAGATAGTCACTTGTTAATGTGTAAGTACCTCCAGAGATACGCATATATAATATATAGTCTAGAGATTTATTAAGTAGGCTGTGTGATATAAAATGCTGGCTGACGGACAGTATGCAGGAATGGAAAAGAAAGGGGTACTCACGATGGGCTCGGCTTTCCCTCTCTTCCACTGTCGTCTCCGGAGCGATCCTTACGTGCTGGTTTATTGTATTAGTCGATTCTTCTTTTGATTGCGTTGAAATGTTGAATAGAATGACGGTGCACGATTTATTTGTCGGTGGTGGTCCGAGCGCGTGCGTTCACGTAGTTGTTCCTAGTTACAGACACTGTTGCCGAGAGGGCGCTGCCATCGGGACGAAATAAGGTGGCGGGGGGAACAGGAATGTTGCCAGCCAGCAAAATTAAACAATAAATAATCTATGGATTTGGAACGGAATATAGACTTATTTATATAGTACAAAATTTACACATTTTTCAATACAATCAATATTTTATAATCACATGTTTTTTCTTTGACATGTACATACAAATATTGTAATTTCTTATTGGACTCTAATTATAATGTTAAACCAGACACAAGTAAGAGATTGTGACATTCACTGATATTGTTTATTTTAATTTTAATTTATATATTATACTAAATTTACAATGTCATATTTAACTGTTATCGTCTTAGGTGTAATGATTCCGGCGCTCATTAACGCTTGAAATTTCACACTAATGATCTTAAAACTAGTATTACTTACATCCTGTTGACATAATATAACTTTCTTAAAAATAAATAAATACTATGTAAATATATTATTTTTTTTTAAATACATTTACTACGAGACAGACGGATTCTGGAATATAATACGAGTATGAAGATCCATTTATAAACATACAATATTTTAGTAAATCAAGTCTCTCGCCCTTACGTTATCAGTACACACAAAATGAGGTTACCAGGGGCTATGTTTGTTCACGTGACAAAGTTCCCATCAGGCTTTACACTCCGTTCATTAGCTAAAAGCCTTCGATGTCTCGGTGGCATGTTACACTACAAATTAAACTCTATGTAGTACTGTCAAAATTTTAGCTCAGGTTTTGTAAAGCGAATCACTTTGGTTTATTTTAAGATAATTTTGCTAATAAGAATTTTGTAATTTCTTATTGGACTTAGGTACAAATACTGGCCATCAATAAAAAAGTTGTTTATTATATGTGGGTCCAAATTAAATATATTTAGTTGATATAAATAGTATAGTTGATATTAAACATACAAGTTTAATATCAACTTTTATTCTTTAGTACACTTCACTTCGCGACTCTCTCCCGTCTCTTTCCTTCGATTTCCCATTCTTTCTCTTTCTCTTCTTTCGTCTCTTTCACACACGTTCCGTTTTAGGTTACATATATAATACTAGCTATTACCCGCGGCTTGGCTCGCATTTAAGTCATTAAATAAGTATCAGATATCATTTCAATAGAACTATACTCAATATTTTACTATAGTCAATTGGAAACTATAGTAAAAAATATATTTTTTTAAATAAAAAGTATCCTATGTTAATTTTAGTATCTTCAAAAATATGTGTACAAAGTTTCATGATGATTGGTTAAGTAGTTTTTGCGTGAAAACGTAACAAACAAACTCACATTCTCATTTATGATATTAGTAGGGATATTTCATATATACGTAGTTATAAATACAAAATAGGAATATAAGTCAAATGTAATAGACAAACTCGATTATAGATTTCCCCTGACGCCATTTCCCGGACACCCCAGGGCCCGGGTCTTCCGACTTTGTGCACTCAAATGAGAAAGTGGCAAACTTCACTGTTCATTTTACGATGAAACTTGATCGGTTTAAAGTTTTCATATGACTTTCAGCTTTATGTTTACAGAGGATTTGTACAAATAATTTTACTAATGTGTTATGTTAAATTGAATACTGTTATTTATTACTGTTTATTGTAGTACTTTTGCAGTATTATAATAATACTAGCTTTTACCCGCGGCTTCGCTCATATTTAAGTCATTAAACAAGTACCAGAGATTATTTCAATAGAAATGAATCAATATGATAGCTTTATTTTTTTGCTTTGCTGGGCTAATCAATTTTTTAAAATTACTACATACAATGCAATATAAAAATATATAAAAATGACAGACGGCAATAAAAATAAATATAGAAATATTCCAAACAGCTGAAACTATAGTCAGTTAGAAACTATAGTAAAAAATAAATTATTATTTTTTAATAAATAGTATCCTATGTTACTTCTAGTACCTCCAAAAATATATGTACAAAGTTTCATGATGATCGGTTAAGTAGTTGTTGAATGAAAACGTAACAAACAAACTCACATTCACATTTATAATATTAGTAGAGATTAACTATTTATTCATATTTAAAATACTTTATTAACGACGATTATTGCTTTGCGCTAGGAATTGTTTTCCCG
This sequence comes from Tineola bisselliella, assembly GCA_028551675.1. NCBI lineage: Eukaryota > Metazoa > Arthropoda > Insecta > Lepidoptera > Tineidae > Tineola > Tineola bisselliella. The sequence continues at coordinate 113,968 of JAPWLS010002485.1, forward strand.
TTGCTTTTGGACTATAATCTAATATAAAAAAAATTATAAAAATATATACGAATATTTCTCAATATAATTAAATAATAGAACTTTATTTTAAAAATAGAATAATAATAATTTGAAACAAAAGAAATCAATTTTCTTTTTCTTTTTTAAATATGTCTTTTGTTTGAAAGAAATGAAAGAGAAATTCTCTCTTAAAATAAGTTCTTTTACCAAACGTTCTATATTACATAAATGCTCTTGTAAATAATTCCCTTAAAGATCATAGGACGTTCTCGGTTTATCGCAAAGGTTTTGGCCAGTTCGTTATCATAATTTCCGGACCATACGACAATCGGACTCAAAGATCTTTGAAGTTGACCGCATTGCCCTGTTTGATGTTTTACTATGTTCTAAAGTTAGACATTATAGTCAACTTTAAGTAATCACAGAAGCTGTATTAATAGCTAATATATAGCGGCTGTAAAGCTATCGAAATTTATATATTAGCTGCAAAATTATTTGCTTTCCAAAAAATATTTTTATAGTGAACTTCGAAGTTTATTTTGACCGCAACAGCTGCAGGGTTTTCGACAAGTCAGATTTGCTGCAAACAAATCTTTTAATTTTCTTTTTATATATAGATATCTATGGAAACTAGATTATCCTGTGTTATAGATATTAGAATAAAGACAACATAAATAAATAAAAATATAAACAATACATTATATTCAAAATGAAACAATAAATATCCGAAAAACGACATGAGATTTCTACTTATGTAGAACATCTTACCACTACATCACAGAGGTTATTAATTCACATACTAAATCCATACCACAATCATAGACTTCAATTTTTATCTATTTTCCTGGCTGGCAACATCCTTGTTCCCTTCGCCACGGCAGCGCCCTCTCGGCGACGCTGGTGTAACTAGCAAGAATTCCGCCAACATTAAATTGTAATCTGGGTTTCATCGCCGTAATCAAGGAATGACTCATCATAGACCAGCACTTTAATTCGCTCCAGAAACAACAGAGGAAAAGAAGGACGGCTAATCGTAAGTATCTTTCTTTTCCATTCCTGAATACTGTCCGCCAGCCAGTGTTTTGCACCAAACAACATGACAACGTGATGTAGCCATAGGAGTTGAAGGTAGTCTTAATTACACGAAATCCTTATAGATGTTTCTAGTTTCTAGTTTCGGTGCGGTGCAGGCGTCTGAACTAATGGCTGCGGTTAGTTTCACTAAGTACCCGTTTATTTATGTTCTCTCTTGAATGTTGTGTACAGATGATGCTTAAGTTGCTTCTTTACATACATGATTATTAGGATGATTTGTACTTGTTTATTTGTTAGTATAAATTCAAAGATGTCAAAACAATTATTTGTCGATGCGACATCAAGGTAGGTTAGCAACTATTGTCAAAATATTTAAAATTAAATTAATACATAAATCATTTAGCGTTTTTAAAAAATACATACTTATACCATTGAGATTTAAATTAAATCTAAAACCTAGTGAAATATATATTATGGAATAAAATATATATCACATATAACTCAAGATATTATAAAGATAATATGTCAATTAATACACATTTATAGATTTAAGATTTTTTTGACGTGAGGGTTTACTTGTGAATTAAAAATGCCCGAATACTGGACATTGGCAGAATTATCTTTAATAGACCTCTGAAGCCATTAATGAAAGAAGAAGAAGAGGATTTTTACGTATATATATTTGACTCGAACATGGCCGTAGCCAGCCATGGGCTCAGGGTGGAGCAAGCAGTCTAAAATAATATGACCCCGGTTAAATTTTCATAAGAAAAGGTTACACCCGCACCCTATAGCACGATGTGTTTGTATGTATAATTCGAATTATCCAAAACAATTAAGTTTATATAAGATAATTAAGCTTATTAGGTTTGATAAGCGCCCCACCCTGCCCCACCGTGGCTAAGCCCATGGACTCGAACCTTCTGGGTATCGAACTAACACGCTATCCACTGTATAAACAAGATTCTTGCTACACAAGGACTAGCATTTAAAACAAATATCAAACAACAAAGCATCAAAATTCCACAAACAATAACAATTGGGAACATAAATGACGTCACATTGTTTCGTATTATACAATTCAAATTATTGGACACGCGTAATAGGCATTCAGTATTTCCACGCAGAATGCAATGACGAAAATAAAGCTCAACTTCCACCTATTCATAGAAAAGCGAATTTATACGCAAAATTAGTGTCACCATGTTCTCCAGTGAAATGGGACATTTGTCTTGATTATAACAATAAATCGCGCTGTTTTATGTGCCTACATATATTCAGGCACATAATTCTTAGTTAGGAACGCAGATTTTGTTTTGTTAATTTGAATAAAACTTTTTGTAAATTAACAAATCAACGTAGTCATCAAATAAAAATTTAATAATATAAATCAATATCAAAATGCGTTCCAATTCTTATTTCAAAAATTATCTGTTCATTTGTTTAATGTTGCATCTGTCAAATAATAAATTTGTTTTTGGTTTTGGAATGCTTTATTGTCACCCTACGAATTCATTCAGGAGGTTTTGGTTAGCTTGCAATTAGTAGAGCGTGAAATATATCTATTTTATGACATTATATTGTTTTGAAATGTAGATTATAATAGAATTTCTAGCTCGAATTGCAAAGTCATATTTTATAATATTCAATTAATTTATTACGCATTCATGTTTTACTCCGAATGCTTAATGCGAAAATATATCAATAACTAGCTGTTGCCAGTGGCTTCGCTCGCGTTAAGAAGTATTATTATTAATTAGGTTTAGTTTGTGTGGCTTTACTTTTGTTTAACGTGTGTTAAGTAGTTATCACCATTCCTGTCGTGGGTCATAATTGAAAACTTGCTCCAGTTATTAACCACATATCTGTCAATTTTTAATTTCAGTTCAATCAGACGAAAATCTAATAAGATTTATACAAACTTTCATCCCCTATTTTATCCCCTTAGGGGTGGAATTGATCAAAATCCTTTCTTAGCGGATGCCTACGTCATAACATCTACCTGCATGCCAAATTTCAGCCCGATCCGTCCAGTGGTTTGGGCTGTGCGTTGATAGATCACTAAGTCAGTCACCTTTGAGTTTTATATATATAGAGATAGATTGGTAAATGTTATATTCAATTGTTTTTTTTGTTTTTTATTAAAATCTTTTATAATGTCAACACAATCCTCATGAAAGCTCATGAAAGCACTACTTTAAAAGTAACAGGTGCCGCTATCTTTAATATCAGGTTGACAGGGCAACTCTTATTGCTAGTTGGTTAACAAAATAAATTTAAAAAAAACGTTTATTCATATTAGAAGTTACTAAGGTATCAGATGATTACAAAAATTACTAAAATATATAACTATATTACTATAGTTTCCAACTGACTACAGTTTCAGCTGTTTGAAATCATATTGATTCATTTCTACTGAAACGATCTCTGATACTTATTTAATGACTTAAATGCGAACGAAGCCGCGTGTAAAAGCTAGTTAATGATAAATAACATCGACATTACTCACAAAATTGCTAATAAATAACTCAGTCAGACGTTTTCGAGGATTTTCATATAATTTTAGTAAGAAGATAATAGTATTAAAACATATGTAAGCAAAACTTATCTATTACAGAAAGGAAATAAAGTGGAAATTTGATGAGGATCGTAATGGTGGACTCGTGGGTAACGAGGCGATGCGGCAACGACCCATGAATTATGAAATTAATTAAACTATTTGGATATGGTTTTCTAGTTTACTATACTACATTTTTGGATGTGGCATTTTATAGTAATATTGTTTATTGAATTGCGTGTGAAACATTATTATATTCGAATTTAATTAGTTTATTACCAAAATATGCGTGGTTTGAGTGTCGTGGTATTTAGCAAGGCAACAATGTTAGTCATTAACATAATAAAGAATGTCGGTATAGATAATTTAATTGAATATTCAACCAAATATAGTAACCATTTATCTATCACTTATTGAGATGTATTAGAGATATTTTAAAAGAATGCATAAGAGCATTTTTGAAATGAAATGAAATGAAAATCGTTTATTAGCATAGTTACTAAAGGCGTGCGCTTGCTCATCGTTAGACTCTAGCATGGCTTCGGAAAGGCGTATGACGAGAAAAAGACCACAAGGAACTTGTTTTGCGTTCAACAGTACAAATACTATACTAGTTAAAAATTGAGCCGTAGTTATGGTGGCTGCAATGGTTTAAAATAAAATTAATTATAGTAATTTATAATAAATAGTATAGGTAGGTATCCATTTTAATATTAGTTTTTTACATTGAAGTAAAAATGTTTTTTTTCTATAGATATTTAAGCACCTAGTACATTTAGCAGTGTGCTTAAGCATCCGTGTAATGTGATGAACTCATGATGGTTTTCTTCACAAATTCTGCGGAATTTTTATGACAAAAATTTCATTAGCGTTCTCTTCCATTTTTCACATTAAGAAACGGGATTACAAACAAAATGGGCTCGACATCAAAAAATATGTAAAATGTTTGGTTTTTTTCACATGAAAATAAATTCTAGATGTAAATTTGTTTTTAATATTTACTATTTACCGAATAGAAGTTTATATAACTACACCAACCATTCTCAAAGTGGTGTTCCGCGGAACCCTAAAGGTGTAAAGGTTGCATCTAAATATTCCAACTAAATATTACGTAATATTACATTGCAATATGATTATTCATAAATACATATAAATCAGTTTTTTATAATTATATTAAGGCTTTTTCCTTCGCCAAAAAGTTTGAGAACCGCTGAACTACCTTAAAACAACATCATCTAGCGTGTCTCACTGTGTGCCTTTATTTCAATTTAAAGGGATTTTCGTTCGGCTTTCTTTAATAGTTAGAAAGAATTACGAGTCCATAATAATAATTGCATTGAATACTGGAAATAAGAAAAAGAAATAACCCGATTGTGGGTCGGCATACGTCCTACATTCTACATTGAAACGGGTTTGGCATTTGTTTTAAGTACGTCTACAACATGACGCCTAGGTATATAGTTGCTAATGTTATGTGTGTGGTGTTATATTATAGTTTGCGTTAATAATGTATAGTATAATTTATTAGTATGTGTCTATATTTGGTAATGATTGTTTATTAAGTTAATTAGATAAGTTCCTTCAATAACTCATTAATATTTTATAATAGGCTTCACTCTTGTTTGCCATTAGCTTTAAGTCATTAACGAAGTGGACTTTGTAAATCATTAATAAGTGGACTTTACAACTCATTTACAAAAAGGGTATATAAACGGTCTACAAGACTCAATATAGAGATTTGATATACAACTCTTGACCAGAGAACGCTGGTAGTTTTAAGCTATAAATAAATCTTTATATCAAAAAGTGAAGTTTTGCTCTCGCCATCTAACACTAAACTATATTTTCAGTAATGTCAACAAATAAACCAAATTTAAAAATAGAATTAATGTTCATAATTACATTTAGTAATACGATTACTTCGGATTATATTGTCGCTTAACCTTTAGCTGGGTCTCAAAGACCGCACGCAGTTTGTAATTTACGTGTTAATTTAAAACAAAATGTGCCTTTAAATTGCTTAAACTACTATACTAATCATAAGAAAACATTAATATTTCGTAATTAATTTGACCTTGAAATATAGCGGTACGTGGGACCACGCGTCCATGGAAGTGTGACAATAAAAAAACGTACACAGTTAAGGGTTAAGAGAAGAGAGTGACGTCACACAAACCAAAAAGATAAAGCATAAAATGTCTTTCCCAATTTAGTAGATGCAAATTCATCCTCTTCGAGTGCATTACACTTTATAATAATAATAACTCTTTATTGCACAAAATTAAAATACATTTAAAGAAAAGAAAAAAAGCAGCCTTATTACTGAGCAGTAATCTCCACCAGGCAACCAACCTTAGGGTAATAAATCAAGAAGAAATAGTAGGGTGCAAAAAACAAAATAAAATAAAATTATTTATACATATGAATAATAAAGATATAAATAATACTAAATATATATTACAAAAAATATACATATATATATACTACTAAAATAAAAAATAAAAATAATAACACATTAAAATAACGCAGACAGTTTTACAATGAGAGATAGTGTTCATGCAATAAGTTCTTAAAGACTGAGATAGACTTTATCCATACATGTTTATACTATTCGAGTCATACACCGAGTTAGGAGATTGCTATTCAACAACTGCTCTCAAGGTTGGACCTGACGAAAAGCTCAATCTACAACGACGATGCAAACGAGCTTCAAAAAGGAATAGATACTTGCTAAATTGTTTTGAAAACGATTCTAATTTGAAAATGGTTATTTATAAACGTTTCATAACAAAATTACGCTCGACTGTAGGTATTTTGAATTGACCCATATCACAATTTTATCTAGATTGTCAATTGTTTTGTTTTACCTCCGAGCTGGCGGTCTCTGTATCACTATCAATTTGTTTTTGTTATTTTAATTGTTTTGTTTTGTTTGATTGTTTAGTTTCATATAAATTCAAATAAATAAATAAAATCAATTAACACGATACTGTTTCAGAGTATATTTTCATCTGGTTAAATCTGTAAAACTCTTCTTTCAAAGCACGTAACTGAAACACTTGTCAAGTCTCTGTCATCTGAATATCGAGTGCCGTAACTGTATCTCACGTAAATATAAATAGAAAGAAACATTTTGTAAAATGCGATATTTGCAGCGGTTTTGACTGGGATTTTAAAAAGGGCAGGTGTGACCTTTGGACCTTCTTAATTTGGCATAGGGAAGCAACTGTTACCTGCAGTTCATGGATCACACTGTAGTTTAATACCCGAGATAGCACGGTCATAAGTTAGGCTACTAAAAACACAATACAGTGGGCTTATCACGAATTTTAGTCTGGCTTTCGAACCGAGTTCGCTTTAAGCGATTTGTATGGAAATTTGAGCAGCGCCACCGCGTGCTGATTTGGAACTACAATATTTTAGATACTTTTTTGTTAATTTTCGAACGTCTCGATCTTTCGTTCATTTGATAGATTGCTGGTGCTCGTTAGTCGTTAGTAAAAAATCATGATCCCGATTGCTAACGGATCCGTTTTACTTGTGACAGCTCGATTCGAAAGCCAGACTAAATTCGTGATACAAACAAAATAATACAATACATCTATTCATAAACAAATTCATGTACAAAGTAGTTATATAAATTGTAATACAAATCGGTAATACAAAAGTTTAAAGGCAAGAGTCAACGTAATTAGTTTTCAGTTTTGAATCAATCGACATTCGCTAAATAATGAACCCGTGTCATGGTTTTAAAGGTTTTATTTCATGTATTCTGTTTATTATTTAACGACTTTCAGTACTAAATTTAGCATTAAAATTTCCAATTAAGAATTGAAATGAAAATCGTTTATTAGCATAGGCACTGAAGGTAAGAAAATGTATTTAAAACTTGATTAACATTTGTTGAAAATACTTGTAAGGAAACGACATTTCATATTTGCCATGCTTCGCAGCGCCATAGTCTCTGGTCGTGTCGCGATTGTCTATGGACGTCTTGACACAACGCCACGTTAATGCATATAAATTATTAAAAGCTAAAAGTTGTTAAATAATTACTTGAAATATCGTTTCTTTAATTTCAGGTAAGTAATTTTTAATGTTATACACAATCGTGTAATGTTAGTATAGTTAAATATTAATAAAAATACACTTTAATTTCAGTTATTGAAACTTTTGGTTTTATTTACAACGAAGAAAACAGCGTCTGCAAAAAAACTGCGCCTAGTGTCTTATATACTGTTAATAAAATTGTTCAAAATCATAAATATTTATTTCGCATAAACCTTTTAGGATACGAGATTTCGGAAAGGTATATGACTAGAAGAAATCACAAGAAACTTGCCAATTATAGCTTGTACAATAATATGTTAGTAGGTACCTACATTCTTGCTCAGCTTTATATTAAGCATCTTTAAAACAATAATACAGTTAATGTAAATAAAGTTAGTACCTAATTATATAAAGGTTGTCATTATGTTCAAAATTCCGACTATTTAACTAAATTTTGGCAAATTTGTTATTTGAGGTAAAAATTTAAATTAATTTATTTACCATAAATATGGTTATATTAGTAACATAGGACTTAAAATAATGTTAGTAGTATCACATATTTTACACATTGTATATGGCATGCAAACAATTCATACAATTAAATTTTACTATAATAGAAATGTCAACCTTAAATGCTAAATAATGTCAAATTAAATTTAAACTTACAAAATGTCACTCATAAATTCACCAATTGAATAGTAGGACTTGTTCATTAAAAATACGTTGAGATTCTTTTTAAATATGCTAAAATTATCAATGTCTCTTGTAACCCTAGCTAGGTAAATAAATGGTTGAAAATGCGCGCGACCATACCGAGCACACTCTTATAAAAAGCCCGTTATATTTTCATAAATACAATAGTCTTATCGTTAAAATTACCGACATAGTTAACAGATACCAGAATACATGCCTACTAGTAATTAGCAGTCGGAAGCAGAAAGTTCTGAATAACTCATGAAGCTGCCAAACCCTTTTCAATAAAGTATCTGATGTACCTCCGGAGATATTATTGTTTACTCTTTATTCGAACTGAATAACGTACTTTAAAGAGTTGATAATGTAACCTGTAGGTAGGAGAGGATTTGAAAGACATAATTATGTACATAGAAACATTTTTAAATTCAGGTACAGGGAGCTATTGTTCTGCAATTTCTTGCTAAGGGTATTTCTATCTAATAAACAAATTGTGATTCTTATTAAAGTTTGTGCAAGGAACAATTTTACTAGGTACAGTCAATGACAAAAATACGGGACAAATAGAGATAAATTAAATTTTAATTACAACTACGTGTTTAACACTATTCTTATAACTAATTGAAAAGATTTATAATTCGACGTTTCGAAACTTTTGTAGCCATCGTGGTCGTGCCTAAACTACATGAAATTAGTTCAATATATATATATATATATTTTTTTATTGATAGCCCAACATGTGACCACACTCCGCCTGATGTTAAGCTAGAGTGCGGTCCATGAGTGGAATCAACTGTTACTACGGACATATGTCCGCGCGCAACAGTCGACTCCACTATGCCGGCTTGAGGAGATGAATGTGCTCTATCCAAACTGACAGGGCACACTCCTCTCGTTATCCCGGCTACTTCCAAGCTGATCCCGAAACGCGACTAGGTCACTTCACGGGCGTTCCGCTTAAAAGTGGTGGTACTTCTCCAGGACGGCATACTGGGCTAATGCTATCTTCAGTCTGCCTACCACTCTTTGTGTGCCTATATTATTATACTATAGGCATTGAGCGACCAAAGTACATATAACAAAGTTACATTGGTACCGGCTTAATTTTTGAGAGATTCGAACACGGGGTCTCTCGACCGCGAGTCCGCACCCTCAACCACTAGGCCACGGCCGCTAACCGAAGCCCTATATGATGAATTATCCAGGTATTAACATGTAAAAGGTTGTCATAAAAAGTAACTCACGCATTGATTTTGACTCCCAAAATGCTTCAGGGAATAGGTACCTCTTTGAAATTGAAAAGTTTGTTAATAAAATCTACGAGCGTGGAACCCTTCTCAACAAAGTTTCGTTTGTTTACTCGCGGAGCCCTAATCACGGTACTATTTTTCTGCTAATCCATTAATTTAGTATAGACCAGTGTTTCCCAACCTTTTTTGTGCCATGTAACCAAACACACAGTTGATATTTTGGTCTCGTCAAGCGAAATTATATATATCTAATAATTATTTAACGCAATTATTTAAGAATTTGCTTTTTTCGTTAAATTTGGCACCGAAATCTAGTATTGTATTTAAATGGCCCGGAGCGAAAGGGTTTAATCCGTGTCGAGTTCATTTTCGAATTGTCCCTCTTAACAATGAAATCAAATTTAATTGGGCCCCACGTTGGGAAACACTGCTATAGACATATATCTAATATATTTAAAAAGTTAATACCAATAGTTAAATCATATTAGTGAATAATCCAATTAAGACAATATTAGATACCTTCGTTTTAAAAGGTTATTTATTATTGAAATGTATTTTGAATGTATATACATTTAAAAAAAGAATCTGAGTTGAAGCTTTCGGTATTTGCAATTCGAATGTTTAAGAACGTCACCAGGTAAATCATATATACTATGTATAAAATAAAATAAATGAACTATTCTCCATTGTTACTAGCCAGGGCTTCACTCAGGTCTAGTCCACCCTATTCCGCTCCGCTGTAACCGCTGCAAGGCTAACAGCAGTAACTCTGAAAAAAGCAAACATTAACAACGCAAATAAATTTATATATGTATATGTATAGGTACAATGAACAATATAAAGACAAAGTAAACATAATAAAAAACATCGATAATATTAAAAGGAAAGAATTGCAAACACTAAACAGACAAATTAGGGGGAAACACAATAAAATCGGAAAGACAATTTTTATGTTCCCACAGAAAGATTGTCAAACGAAACGTAACGGAACAAGTGAGCGGCCCTTGGATTAAATCATATTCTACAATATTCTTTTTTTGGGGTAATTGTATGGTTTATTACCACCATATACTTTTTATTAAAAACGCATTTCTATAATAATTAAATTTAAAATTGTTCACGTCTCAATGCAATCCTAAGGCGATAGATTTATTATGAAATATCAAATTAAAAATCGTCAGTACTTTTATAAATATTGATTAAAAAATTACAAATAAGATTGTCGCTGCAACCACGATGCAGATGCACGTCGAATCGTAGTTGAGTTCTTATGTACAACAAGAGGGCATTAGTTTTATTTAAGAACTTTCGGAAGTTCAGGTGTGTCAAAAATTATATTAAATTTAATTTTATAATTAAATCCTTATAAAGTTTTTTACTTGTACAATAGATTAGTATAACAAGACAATTCAAAATACATAAATCAATAATGACAAGCAGATAAAGAGTTTTTATGTTTTATTTAACATAGGTCGGCAAGGAGTTTTAACACTCATTGCTCGACCATTGATCTTTTCTCCAGTAAAATTGCGCAAGTAAGAAGAAATCTACCGATGTTGCTATTAGAGAGATACATCTAGCTGGTTTCCCCAATTGTAGCAGACCAATATTTAACACTGTTTATTTTAATTTTCATTGGCGAAAACTTTTATTGCCTTTTTTATTTTTATGTGTATGTATTAACTTTTTTGTATTTAGCTGTAAGTTTTCCGAATAAATAAAAATAAAAAATAAAATAAAAATTAATATTTTTTTGTGAATTAGGTACCCCAGATAACACCACCGATGTGAACTATCGTAGATATCTACTGAACGTTTATTAGTAGCAGATGGTCTCACTTCTTCGTAACTGGTCACTAATAGTCGTTTTTACCCTACATTCGCCATTCAATTTATCTTTCTTTTCATCAAGTCTCCAAGCTGCGGGCGACGGCTCGTTTAATTTGGTTATTTGACTTTATTTTATTACTTTTTTTTTGGGTTTCCATAATGTAAATTTTTCACTTTGACCGCGTGATTACTGTCTTTGAAGACTTAGATGACATGACTTCTGCGTGCTTTATAATTCACTTAAATAATAAATTATTTCTTTAAATAAATGGTTTCGCTATTAAATTTTATACATATAATAAAAACAATACAATAAAATAAATAATAATAATACACTTAATTTAATTTAAAAAAAAAACACACACACACTAAAGGTTAAATGTGCGTACTTTTCATTGTTAAAACTTTTGGTATTAAATTTAAAAAATCTCTCATTGGGTATTAAATTTTCAAAACATCGGAGCAATGATGCTTTGAAACAACTAGGAACCTATGTAATAACTGTAAATAGTTTCAACAAGGAAACAAACTCACATACCATTACAAAACTCATCCGAATTTATAGTGGCCAAAGCTAATTTATTAAACGGTCATAGTAAGTAATCATTATTACAGATACGTAACGTAGATAGACATTGTAAATGCAATGACTCCGTAATGAAGTAACAACATTGACGGTAAACTGAATTAATTGTGAATTATGTGTGCAATAATATTGTCTATGTGCATCGAATAATATGTTCGCATACGTTATATTGAAATAACATTGGTAATTTCAATGATTACATCTGTTCTTACTGTAGCTTTTGTTTTGATTGTCATTGACAGAAAGTACATTCAAAGTCAAAGGAAGGCGC